>JANAVB010032893.1:0-7500 GCA_029216955.1 Iris pallida
ACTGAGAATCCTCCGATCCCATCTGGAAGTGTGAGAATGGGTGCCGTCATCAAGCCTCGCTTCAACTTCTTAAAAGAATCCTGACATTCTGTGTCCAAGCAACTGCACATCCTTGGAGGTCAACTGCTCAGTGGTGCTGAAATTCGAGCAAAGTCCGAAATAAATTGCCGGTAGTAGCCGACTATCCAAGAAAACTGCGAACTTCTGCAACTGTGCTAGGCACTGGCCATGTTTCGATAGCCATGATCTTCTGGGGATCCACTTCTACTCCTCCTCTGGTGGTATGACCCAAGTACGAAATACGATCGAGCCAGAACTCGTATTTACTGAACTTGGCATATAACTGGTATTTCCGAAAAATCTGGAGGACAACTCTGAGATGCTGCTCATGCTCCGTTTCACTCTTGCTGTAGACCAGGATGTCGTCTATGAACACAATCACGAACTGATCCAAATAAGGCATGAAGATACGATTCATGAGGTCCATGAATACAGCTGGCGCATTGGTTGCTCCAAATGGCATCACAAGAAACTCATAATGCCCATATCTGGATCTGAATGTCGTATTCGGGATGTTCTGCTCTCTGACTCTGATCTGGTGGTACCCTGACTACAAATCTATCTTCGAAAATACTGATCCTCCTCTGAGTTGATCAAACAAGTCATCTATCCTTGGGAAAGGATATCTGTTCTTGCTTGTCACTGAGTTCAAGGTACGATAGTCAACACATAATCTGGACGTACCATCCTTCTTTTTTACAAGAAGCATCGGGGCTTTCCAAGGCGATCTACTAGCACGAATGAATCATTTGGTTCTGAGTTCTTCAATTATTTTGTACAATATCTCTAATTCTGACGGCGCCATCCTGTAGAGTCTCTCTGACACAGGTACGGTCCCGGGGATCATGTCTATGGTGAACTCGATCTCTCGCTCTGGCGGCATTCCTGGAAGCTCTTCTGGGAAAATATCTGAAAACTTCTCGACGATCCGGGGTAACTGCACTGCTGCTACTGCCATCCGCAATACGGGAGGAGAAGGTTCAACTTCGCCTCGGGAAAAGGAAAACTCCGGCTCGCCTGGGATGCTATAAACAACCCTGCCAATATGGCAATCTATCCTGGCATACTGGTCCCTCAACCAATCTATCCCTAAGACCATATCATAATCGGCCATCGAGAATTCTATCAACCTAGCGGAAAACTCTCTACCGCTAACTACGACCCGAAACGAGAAAAATACTCTATCTACTCCCACAAGACCGTTACCAGTAAGTATATTGGGCCCTACTGATAAAGACTCGGGCTCCAGTCCTATCCGTATTGTGAATCGTACAGACATAAATGAATGCGAGGCACCAGAATCAAATAATACTGAAGCTGGAAAGGTGTTGACGAGAATAGTACCTGCCACTACCTCACCGGATGCTATTCCTTCCTCTCCCATGGTCAAGGCCAGCACTTGACCATGCCCTCTGGGTGCGGGTCCCCTCTGCTAAAAATTCCTCTGCCTGCTCTGGATCAGGACTTGGGCTTGGGCATACTGCTGCGGTCTCTGCTGCTGGAATGCCTGGACCTGCGTCGGCAATGGCCTCGGGAACGGGTACTGCAGCTGCTGATGCTGCTGGACTGGTGCTGGTCCTCTAACTGAAGGACTAGAGAAGGCCGATGAACTCTCCCTGTTCGGGCAGTTCCCAACCCTGTGGTCCGGGGCACCACAAACCAAGCACAAACCCTGTGCTCTATGATACTCTGATACCACATGCCCTGGCTTCCCGCAGTGTGAACATCCTACTGCGAAAGACTGCTTCTACTTCTGCTGCTGAGGGTGCATCGGAATGGAATACTGAACCGACGTCACTGAGGCCGTCCGCCTCGGAGCTCCAATGGTCAAAGCCCTGGCTGCCGGGACTGGGGCTGACGACTGGTTCATCTGGCTATGGGATTGCTTCCGACCTCCGGTCCTATCCACGATCCTCTGGGAGGTATATTCATGCCTCTGGGCTGCCCTCAGTACTGCATCAAAGGTCTGATGCTCAAACTGCTCCACCGCCAACAAAATCTCTAGGTAGAGCCCCTGCTAGAACTGCTGGGCTCTATCGAACTCGGTCGCCACCAAGGTGGGAAAAAACCGACTGAGCCTGGAGAACTCGATCGTATATCCATCGACCGTCCTGCCCATCTGCTTCAGATTGGTGAACCTCGTCTGTAGATCATACCGAGCTATAGCATCAAAATACTTGGTCTGGAATCTCTCCCTGAATACTGTCCAGGCAATAGGGGCCACTAATCTAACAACCTGTACCGCCCACCAGCTGCGGGTAAGATCCAATAGCTGTAGGCGCACCACGGCCACCTTCTCGTTCTCTGGAGTCCTGGCTGCTTCTAGAATCACCTCTGTGTCCTGAAGCCATGCATCTGCAGCGATCGCATCTTCACTGCCGTTTGTCACCCCACTTTTCTGAAATAAGGCTAATATGGTCATTTACATTATTTTATTTTTTAATATTATTTAAATATTATTGTTAGTATTTTATATTATTATTTAAATAAGTATTTTACTGATTGAGTTTTTATTTATAAAAGTTTAATATATTTAATATATATAAAAAATAAAATATTTAGTTTTGTTATAAATAAATTCTGATTTTTATTTATATATATATTTAGTTATTATTCCATTTATGGGATATATATATATAAATACATATATATTATATATATATTAATGGGTAAATGTTATGGGTTTATTTTAAATAAATAAATATACGTATATGTGTATATATATATATATATATATATATATATATATATATATATATATATATATATATATATATATATATATATATATATGTAGGTGTGTATGGATGTATGCATGCAAGTATGTATGTATGTATGTATATAATATATAGATATATATTTAATAGCTATTGGAATAAAGAAAGAAGAAAAAGAAAAAGAGAAAAAAAATACACAAAAGCACACACGCGCCCCCCTCCTACAATCAAAGCAGCAGCTGCTGCTGCGTTAAGCCGAGGCCCCCCTTCGTTCCCTTTATAACCCGAACGGCCCCCATTCCTTATTTAACGTGTATATATATATATATATTATATATATATATATATATATATATATATATATATATATATATATATATATATATATATAAATATATATATATATATATATATATAAATATATATATATATATATATATATATATATATAAAATATATATAAATATATATATATATATATATATATATATATATATATATATATATATATATATATATATATATATATATATAAATATATATATATATATATATATATATATATATATATATATATATAGAGAGAGAGAGAGAGAGAGAGAGGAATTTTTACAAAATCCAAACCCTAGCCGTCACCCCCAACCCAACGTGCACCCCGACATCGCCGTCGACCAACCCGCGGCCTTCCATCGCCGAAAAACGCGCAACGAGCATCACACCCGCGCACGGAAACTGTCAGCGAAGAACCAACTTCAAAAATAGATTTCTCCTTTCTCGTTCCGTCGTTTTGCGAACCACTTGGTCAGGTATGATCCCAACATATATACCTTTAATTTCCTTCAAATAGTTCGTGCCGATTCGCATCATGTGCGACGAAAAATGAGTTCCAAAATCGAGAAAAAACTCGATTTTCTGGGTTTAGAAACTGTTCCGAAACCCCAACTTTGTGGTCGATTTGCGACCAACGTGTAGCGAATTTTCAAAATCGGTTTGAAGAGACTTGTAGACAACCTAAAGGGATTTAAAAACCTTTTTATAGAAGTAAATTTCATGCACCGTACAGAAAGTTATTGATTTGTGAAGTTGGAGAAAAAAATAATTTTTAAAAGTGGATTTTTAGAAAAATTGTCCCGATACGCCGTCCGTCCCGTCAATCCGGACGATGTGGTCGCGAACCGAAAGCATCGAAAGGTGCGTATCGACTTCGTGGACGTGTGGACTTTGACGAAATTTAAATTGGTCGCGTGTGCGTGACAAATTTGATACGTATCCGTCAAAAATTCACCGTATCGGCCTTTTGCATATTTGTCAATTACTTTGTGCACGCTCGTCATATCGAGACGAAACTTGCGCCAACAGGACCGTATCATTTTTTTGGTCCTGTATGCCAAGTTTGGTCCGATTCTAAGACCGTTGATCGGGACGCCATTTTGGCGGGCCCACAATCCCACTCAACGGGTGATTTTGTGCACAGCCCACCGGAATCCAAAATTGGACATACCGTTGGGTTCGTCTCGTCAAACTGGACCTGTAGACATATAGTTTGATGACTTTGGAGACCGTAGATTTTGGCACATTTTTCGGTGCAAAGTGGGTCCAACGGCGGACACCATTTTGATCCGAAATTATCGTTTTACCCCTGTATCCAGAATTGGACTTATGGGTAGGCATTTCTAGCTAATTTGACCATTCTGAGAATGTTGGTAATGTCTGTTTCAGCATTAGGAGACAGTTGTGCGAGTTGACCGTTCGTGGCTCATTGAGTGGGTTGTAGTTTCGATTTTCTCAGCTCAGGACGACAGGCGAGTACATTCTCTGATAGTTTTCTTTATCTTGATATCTACTATATCCGATTCAGTTGTAGTGTTATACTTGATTCTCGACACGAGGATGCACGGACTAGTATATGTGAATCTCGTCATGAGATGTCATTCCTGGTTTACTTGGTATATGAGTACATTGTTCGATATTGTTTTCTGTACTTGTATAGACACCGATTTGGGAGTGGGCTGGCCCCCTGCTCTTCGAATCCCGTGTCATGACCTGTCATGTCTGGATTCATTATACTACTCGGGGATGGGAGAGTTATTAGAGGTTATGTGATCATTACCCCTACTTGTTTATTACTTGTGCATAGCTCCACCCTCACCACACGTAGGTATAGCCTGACCTTATACTACTTGTGCATAGCTTTCCATTTTGGCCGGCCTGATCCCTACATTATTATACTACCTGTGCATAGCCGGTCAAATGGAACAGCCTGATCTTGACCCAAGCCGATCACATAACGCTCTAATATCTCATGGCACTTTATTTTTATGTTTACATCATACCGCAGATTACTTTCCATTTATTTATATTCCAGTTTTATCTTATATCTCACACATGACATGATATCCAGTTCTCTTGTACCGTTTTACTTTCAGTCTTGATATTCCATCTTTTATTTCATTATGATTGTCTCTTATAGTATTTGTCAATTCATATGGAACTGCTGTTGACGTTTGTACTTGCTCGTATCCTGAAAGGATAACCCCCATTATTTTTCAGAGAATTTAGATGCAGATTGCTCGACCTACTACGGGTTTGGCATAGATGGAGCCTACGACCAGGACCAGCCTGTGGACCCGGTGCTCGTAGAGGACGCACCGCCAGTAGTGGCCTAGTACACCTAGATTTTGTCTTGATTACATTCCAGTTTGATACTTTGAGAATTGTAGTATTTATTTTAGGATATTATTTTATGTCTTGGTCTCTAAACTTGTGATTGTGGCTCGGTACTATTTCAGACTATTTATCTCATCTTTATCTTTATCTTTATCTTTATCTTTATCATCGTGTTTATCTTTCTTAGAATTATGTGATTGAGTTTTGGATATATTCCTCCGTGCAGAGATGACAGGTTATATTATAGTGTCTTAGATTCTATATATTCTAGATGACCTTTACAACGTTCTACCGCCGATACTGTGGCGTAGGCTGGACGTACCCACGTGCTCGTGCCCCTAAACAGGGTGCGGGTCATGACACGTTTTTATGGTGGCCCATGAAGGTCAAAGTCGCAACTAGTGCGATTTCGTAATTGGTGCTCGACTTAGAGTGCTTATTACGAGCCTGCTGTTAGGATATAGGTTCTAGGTTATGATAGGAGTTACTCAATCACATATTAGAAAAATTCTAATCTTTTGATTACCATGACAAACTCTTCTTGCATTTCGAAATAAATTGTCCTTTCTTGACGATATCTTATCATGTGACATATTGATCTCTTTGATTAGGACTTTTGAGAGATTCCTATGACGACCCTTATGAATCTTGTTTTGAACGTCAATTTAAAATCCTTTCCTTTTGTTTCTGTTCGCCCTTGTTCCTTATTATTGAATTTGATTTTTTGTTAGATCATCGCTGATTTTGATTTTTCATATCGAGATGAATTTTATGGCCTGAATTACGGTATTTTCTGATAACATATGTTGACGGGAATAATAGAGAAGGTAAACGTCTACTTGGTTGTGGAACCTGGAGTTTATCGCAGCTATATTAGCCGGCGTGGCAGAAACGTAGAGACCTGACTTCGGATGTACATATCTTGGTCATGAGATTTGAGATTTCTCGCAGCTATACTAGGCGTGGCGAGGATTCCAGACGACATGATTATAGAGGTGCTTACCCAGTTATGGAATCTACCGTTTATCGCAGCCTTGCTTACTGGCGTGGCGAGGATTCCGAGTATCATGATTTAGTACAGACGTGTGTGATTATCAGATTGCATCTTGAGAAGGGTCCTAACATGTCATCTCTATCATTTTACTTCTCTTATATATTCTGTTCCATCCTCAATTAGCTTAGGAGTAAGGATACTTTTGGTTCTTTAGTCCAGGTCCTTGTAGATTCTCATTTCATTATAGGTTCTTCGTAGGGTGATGTCTCGATGATTTACAATTGGTCTGTGTCCTTGAGTAATTATGTTAATAATTTAGAGTATAGTTAGAAAGTATTGTATATGATTGTTGATAATTAAATATAGATGAGAACCCTAGAGTAATTAATAAGTGTTAAGGTAGGAGTTGCACCAGGTACCAGAATAGGAGGAGTACCCTAGTAGCTAGAGACGAAGTATTTCAAGTGTTATAGAAGTTTAGGCACCAACAGTTTAGTGTCTAGTTGGAGGAGAGACATGAACAACCTAGTATATGGGTACCATCCAAGTATCATATAGATGAGTTAGTGCCTTGTGTAGACAACGTAAAGACTTGGGTAAACACCCTAGAGAGAGTATCCTAGATAGACGAATGTTCTTCCGTGAATTTGATTTCTGGAACATTAGAGATGTCAATCTCTAGAAAATTCCTTCATGAGTTTGTAGTAGACAAAAATTATCTTCATTTTGATATATTATGTCCCACTCAAACTCGTTCTCTTGTACTATCTTTGTATCGCACAACTTTCGGATCAATTTAGGCCATTGACCATTCCCACTTTTATTTCTGATTATCATATGCACATTGTCATGACTTTTAATTTAGGAGCACAAGACTAGTTGTTTTCTCAAAACCAACTTCATATTGATGATCTAGACAAGACATCCTACGCCCATGACCTTCGTGTCCCATTCAGGCAAACCATCTTGTGCTTCATTTTATCACACAACTTTTTTGACACAAGACCCAATCCTGATTCACCCCAAGAAGTCACTTTTAATTTTCGACTCGAATTGGGGGCA
>JANAVB010032893.1:12500-55751 GCA_029216955.1 Iris pallida
CTGGTTTGTATGTGATGTAATTATACTTGCGTGTTGGCTATAGTGCTTTCCTCCATATCGGATGAGTATAATTATGGATCACCAGTACAAACTTCTTAGGGATAATTGTAGAAAGTTACCTAGTATGTGTTCACTTCTCCATCTGAAGGAACTCATTACAAGGTAATGGACTTAGTATAAGTAATGGTATACACTTAGATACAAATAATGGTATCCTCCCATCGGAGTCACTGCTATTATTTGTATGACCAGAGCAAGACCAGCATATTAATTTTATTTGTCATAAAGTTATGTTGACATGGTAGTAAAATTAATAAAAAAAACCTACTTGAACAAAGTTGAATTTGTATACGTCCACACTATCGTGGCATGCTAAATTCATGGTGTTCAAGGTGTTGGTGAATTTTTTATTATTGTTTTGAGGGAATCAATATTTAGTTAATTCAAAAAGTTTTTTTTGCCCTACATAATTTTATTTATGTGATTCTCAGAATTTCAAAAATGGGTTCTTTCAGTCCACTTATGGTGATTCTTAAAGAAAAGAAACTTACTGGACCTAATTATATTGACTGGAAATGTAATTTGGATATTGTTCTGACTGCTGAGGAGTACAAATATGTACTTGTTGAGGAATGCCCATCTAAGCCTGATGCTAACTCTGATGAAGAGGTCAAAGAGGCTTATAAGAAGTGGAAAAAAGTAGATGAGATGGCGCGGTGTTACATTCTGGCATCTATGTCAAATGTACTGCAACATCAGCATCAGGCCATGACCACTGCTTATGACATGATGAATAACCTCAAGGAACTCTTCGGACATCAGAGTAGAGTAGCTAGGCAGTTTGCTATGAAATGTTTGATGAATACAAAAATGGCTGAGGGTACACCAGTAAGGGATCATGTTCTCAAGATGATGGGTCATCTCAATGAGATGGAGATCCTTGGAGCTGAAATCGATGGGGAATTCCAGGTCGATATCATTCTCGGGACTCTGCCTAAAAGTTTTGACAATTTCTGCCTTAATTACAAAATGAACAAAAGGTTGTATAGTTTGGCAGAACTTGCAAAAGAGCTACAGGATGCTGAATCTCTCTTTAGACAGAGTGGTCATGTTTTTGTTTCTGAAAAGGCTTCTAGTTCTAAGCCAAAAGGAGGTAAGATGAAGAATAACATTCAGAAACAGACAAACTCAGCAAAGAAGGGCATGGAACCTCAAGGCGCGGTGAAAAAGTCGAAAGGCAAATGTTTCAAGTGCAAAGGGTCAGGACATTCGAAGACTGATTGTCCACTTCTCAAACAAGGGAACAAAGAAGGTATATCTCATTTACTAGTAGTTAAACATGTTTAGCAGTATTATCTACCGATACCTGGTGTGTAGATACAAGAGCCACTAATCATGTCGGCAATACATTACAGGGGTTCCAGGAAACCAGACGGCTCTGTGATGGAGAGATATGCTTGTTCATGGGTGATGCTACAAAAGTATCGGTCGTTGCATTATGAGATGTTACTTTATCTTTTGGTAGAAATAAGTCTTTGACATTGAGAGATTGTCTTTATGCACCTTCACTTAGAAGGAATTTAGTTTCTGTTTCTATGTTAGTTAAGGATGGATATTCAGTTTATTTTAATGACAATATTGTTATTAGAAAGAATAAATATTTTATCTGTTCTGGTGCATTGGTTGATAATTTGTATGTCATTAATCCTATTTTGCCCACAATGCAACTTATGGAAATGAATAATATGTCATCTAACTTAAATAAGAGAAAAGAACCTTCTTGTATGAACCAAACATATCTTTGGCACTTACGATTGGGGCATATTAACCTAAGAAGGATTCAAAGACTGGTTGAAGATGGACCTTTGAGTTCATTGGAAGTGGAGGTACTACCAGTCTGTGAATCCTGCTTGGAAGGTAAAATAACCAAAATGCCTTTTACGGCAAAGGGGTATAGGGCCAAAGATGTGTTGGAATTGGTTCATTCTGATTTGTGTGGACCCATGACTATCCAAGCTAGAGGTGGCTTTGAATATTTTGTCACATTTATTGACGATTATTCAAGGTATGGATACATTTATTTGATGCACCGTAAGTCTGAGTGCTTTGAGAAATTCAAAGAGTACAAGGCTGAAACGGAGAAACGTCATGGAAAATGTATCAAGTCATTACGATCAGATCGTGGTGGCGAGTACCTCTTTGGAGAGTTTAGGGATTATTTATCAGAGACTGGGATTGCATCCCAATTGACTGCACCTGGAACGCCCAAGCAGAATGGTGTAGCCGAAAGAAGGAATAGAACTCTTATGGAGATGGTTAGATCAATAATGAGTTATTCGGATTTGCCAATTCGTTTTGGAGATATGCCTTAGAGACTGCAGCTTATATTTTGAACTTGGTTCCTTCTAAATCAGTACCTCTTACTCCCACAGAGCTGTGGATTGGGCGTAAGCCTAGTCTGAAACATGTTCGCATTTGGGGTAGTCCAGCACATGTGCTGAATGGAAAAGCAGATAAGTTGGAATCTCGTACAGAAGTACGCTTATTTGTAGGCTATCCAAGAGGAACGAAAGGAGGTTTATTTTATAGTCCTAAGGATCAGAAGGTCATTGTTAGCACCAATGCCCGATTCTCAGAGGAAGACTATGTGATGAACCATAAACCCACAAGTAGAGTTGTTCTAGAAAAACTGAGACGTGAGACACCAAGTACTTCAGTACCAATAGTACAAGAGGATGAACCACAAATAACTGCTCAACGTGTCACAAATGTTACACCACAACCGATAGTGCCTCGTCGTAGTGGGAGGGTTGTGATATAACATGATAGATATATGTTCTTGGAGAGTCGTCAGACTTCGTCCATGAGGAACAAGATTATGATCCCTGTACCTATAATGAAGCAATAATATCTGAAATAGAATCTATGGACTCTAATCAGGTCTGGAAGCTTGTAGAACCACCCATTGGTGTAAAAGCCATTGGATGCAAGTGGGTCTATAAGAGAAAAAGAGGATCAGACGGTAAGGTTGAAACCTTTAAAGCTCGGCTTGTAGCAAAAGATTTTACTCAAAGAGAGGGTATCGATTATGAGGAAACCTTTTCTCCTATAGCCATACTTAAGTCTATCCAGATTCTTTTATCTATTGCAGCTCATCTCGATTATGAGATTTGGCAAATGGATGTCAAGACAGCTTTCCTTAATGGAAGTCTTGAGGAAGACATCTATATGAAGCAACCAGACGGGTTCATTGAAAAGGGCCAGGAGCATCTTGTTTGTAAGCTCAAGAAGTTCATTTATGGACTTAAGCAAGCTTCCAGATCTTGGAACATATGTTTTGATCAGGTGATAAAATCCTATGGATTTGATCAATGTCAGGATGAATCATGTGTATACAGAAAGTGTGACGAAAACGTGGTGGTGTTCCTAGTACTTTATGTGGATGACATCTTGCTCATTGGAAACAATGTGAAGGTGTTATCTAATGTAAGGGTATGGTTATCCAAACAGTTTGATATGAAGGACTTGGGAGAAGTAGGTCACATCCTTGGGATCAAAGTTCTACGAGATCGCAAGAAAAGGATGTTGGGGTTATCCCAAGCTTCTTATATCGATACTGTACTAACTCGTTTTAGTATGCAAAATTCTAAGAAAGATTTCTTACCTTTTAGACATGGAATTGCTCTATCAAAGGAGCAGTGTCCGAGGACACCTAAAGAGATAGAGAACATGAAGGTAGTTCCTTATGCTTCAGTAGTAGGAAGCTTAATGTATGTAATGCTATGTACGAGACCAGACATCTGCTTTGCCGTAGGCATGGTCAGCAGATATCAGTCTAACCTAGGACAAGAGCACTGGACTGCCGTAAAGCATATTTTAAAGTACCTGAAAAGGACTAAAGAGTATATGCTAGTTTACTAGGCAAATAGTTTAGTTACCTTGGGGTATACAGACTCAGATTTTCAGTCAGATAGGGATTCCAGGAAATCTACCTCAGGTTATGTGTTTACTTTGGGAGGTGGAGCCATTGTGTGGAGGAGTATCAAGCAAAATGTATTGCTGATTCCACCATGGAAGCCGAGTATGTGGCAGCCTCTGAGGCAGCCAAAGAAGCGGTTTGGCTCAGAAACTTTCTGTTGGACTTGGATGTGGTACCTAGTTTGCCTAAGTCTATTACACTTTATTGTGATAATAGTGGTGTAGATGCAAACTCGAAGGAACCATGAGCCTATAAGACTGGCAAACATATTGAGCGCAAGTACCACCTGATACGAGATTTCGTAAAGAAAGGAAAAGTTGCTGTGATCAAGATAGCATCAGCCGACAACCTAGCTGATCCCTTTACAAAGAGCTTACCAGCTAAGGCTTTTGATAGTCATGTTGAGGGAATAGGAGTCAGATGTGTAGCAGCATGACTTTAAGTATATGTGGGAGATTTGTAACAGTATACTGAAAAGCAATGCTTTGAGTATAAGTGGGAGATTGTTAGGGTTATATACTAAAAGTATCACTTTTTTAGTAACCTTATTTCCTTAAATTTTGAATGAGAATCATATGGGCAAATGTTTGCATAATGTATTTGTTGCAAGTGTTAATGAAAATGTCTGATATTCTATATTGTAGATAATATGGTGTGTGGTGTCACACAGAAGATCATATTATCAGTTTCCTATGGAGTATATAAATAGTTCACAACCTAGATGGACTTGGACAATCTATTGGAAATGTTGTAGTGTAATCTGGTATTAGTCTATCTTGACTATAGGTTTACACTAGTACACTTTGTGTGTATTGAACAGGACCACTTGAGGTTGTTCTCTTTGTACTGACTACATAAGAGAACAAACACCTCTGTTATTATGGATGCTTGTGCTCTTAACCCGGATATAATAATGGATATGTATATACAGTGTGCATTATTTTGACTCATAAAAGAGTGAGATTCATTATGGATCAACAACCTCTATGAATTGGGTAATAACATTGTATGTATGATGAGCTGTTGATTATAAATGAAATCCATGTCCCGATACATCGGGTTGATGATGTCCCCTTAAGGAGCTCATAAGGATTGTCATGTAAATCCTGCAGGTGGATTATATCCGACATGACAAATAAAGTTGAGCGGTACTACTTAAGGATAAAAGATGTCGAATCAATATAGTTGTCAGTAACTTAATTTGATCGACGGACATACGATATCTTAAACATGGGGAGCCAAACGAGCATATAATAAAAGAAGCCCACAAACATAATTTGGGATTAGGGAGGTAGTGCAACAATAGCTCATTAGTGGACCGAGCTATTGTTAATGGGCTTGGATTGTGCGTTCGGGCTGAACACGGGATATCCAGATCCGTTAGGAGGTTTAAACCTAATTTCTTCTCATGGTCCCTGCCGTAGCCTATATATATCCTCTATTCTCTGGCCGCCATATTACTGATCAGAAATCTAAAACTTTCTCTAAATTCGTGATTCACGTAAGAAGAGAAAGAGAGGGCTGCCAAGGAGAAGAAAAGGTTTGGAGATCGTCGCCCACACGACGTCCAACTCGAGGAAGGAATACGTGCAGAAGATCTTGGGGTCGTCCGCTCGAGATTGCCAGGAATTACTTGTCTCCTTTCCGCCGCAGGTATAATTTGTGAACCCTAGTTTCCGCCTATGAAGGGTTAGAACACGTATTATATCTATTTAACTTTCTATCGATCAATACGCATACCAAAGAAAGGGTCCTGGGAATTCCCAGTTCCATCATATATATCTATATATATTTATAGAGAAAGAGGGAGGAATTTTTACAAAATCCAAACCCTAGCCGTCACCCCCAACCCAACGTGCACCCCGACATCGCCGTCGACCAACCCGCGGCCGTCCATCGCCGGAAAATGTGCAACGAGCATCCCACCCGCGCACGAAAACTGTCAGCGAAGAACAAACTTCAAAAATAGATTTATCCTTTCTCGCTCCGTCATTTTGTGAACCACTTGGTCAGGTATGATCCCAACATATATACCTTTAATTTCCTTCAAATATTTTGTGCCGATTCGCGTCATGTGCGACGAAAAACGAGTTCCAAAATCGAGAAAAAACTCGATTTTCTGGGTTTAGAAACTGTCCCGAAACTCCAACTTTGTGGCCGATTTGCGACCAGCATGTTGCGAGTTTTCAAAATCGGTTTGAAGAGACTTGTAGACAACCTATAGGGCTTTAAAACCCTTTTTGTAGAAGTAAATTTCATGCAATGTACAGAAAGTTATTGATTTGTGAAGTTGCAGAAAAAACTGATTTTCAAAAGTAGATTTTTAGAAAAATTGTCCTGATACATCGTCCGTCCCGTCAATCCGAACGACGTGGTCGCAAACCGAAAGAATTGAAAGGTGTGTATCGACTTCGTGGACGTGTGGGCTTTGACGGAATTCAAATTGGTCGCGTGTGCGCGACGAATTTGATGCGTATCCGTCAAATATTTACCGTATCGGCCTTTTGCATATTTATCAATTACTTTGTGCACGCTCGTCATATCGAGACAAAACTTACGCCAACAGAACCGTATCATTTTTCTGGTCTTGTATGCCAAGTTTGGTCCGATTTTGAGACCGTTGATCGGGACGCCATTTTGGCGGGCCCATAATCCCACTCAACGAGTGATTTTGTGCACAGCCCACCGAAATCCAAAATTGGACATACCGTTGGGTTTGTCTCATCAAATCAGACCTGTAGACATATAGTTTGATGACTTTGGAGACCGTAGATTCTGGCACATTTTTTGGTGCAAAGTGGGTCCAACGGCTGACACCATTTTGACCCGAAATTACCGTTTTGCCCCTGTGTCCAGAATTAGACTTATGGATAGGAGTTTCTAGCTAATTTGACCATTCTGAGAACGTTGGTAATGTCTGTTTCAGCATTAGGAGACAGTTGTGCGAGTTGACCGTTCGTGGCTCATTGAGTGGGTTATAGTTTCGATTTTCTCAGCTCAGGACGACAGACGAGTACATTCTCTGATAGTTTTCATTGTCTTGATATCTACTATATCCGATTCAATTGTAGTATTATACTTGATTCTCGACACGAGGATACACGGACTAGTATACATGAATCTCGTCATGAGATGTCATTCCTGGTTTACTTGATATATGAGTACATTGTTCGATATTGTTTTCTGTACTTGTATAGACACCGATTTGGGAGTGGGCTGGCCCCCTGCTCTTCGAATCCTGTATCATGACCTGTCATGTCTGGATTCATTATACTACTCGGGGATGGGAGAGTTATTAGAGGTTATGTGATCATTACCCCTACTTGTTTATTACTTGTGCATAGCTCCACCCTCACCACACGTAGGGTGTAGCCTGACCTTATACTACTTGTGCATAGCTTTCCATTTTGGCCGGCCTGATCCCCACATTATTATACTACCTGTGCATAGCCGGTCAAATGGAACAGCCTGATCTTGACCCAAGTCGATCACATAACGCTCTAATATCTCATGGCACTTTATTTTTATGTTTACATCATACCGCAGATTACTTTCCATTTATTTATATTCCAGTTTTATCTTATATCTCACACATGACATGATATCCGGTTTGCTTGTACCGTTTTACTTTAGTCTTGATATTCCATCTTGTATTTTATTATGATTGTCTCTTATAGTATTTATCAATTCACATGGAACTGCTGTTGGCGTTTGTACTTGCTCGTATCCTGACAGGATAACCCCCATTGTTTTTCAGAAGATTTAGATGCATATTGTCCGACCTACTACGAGTTTGGCATAGATGGAGCCTACGACCAGGACCAGCCTGTGGACCCGGTGCTCGTAGAGGATGCACCGCCAGTAGTGGCCTAGTACACCTAGATTTTGTCTTGATTACATTCCAGTTTGATACTTTGAGAATTGTAGTATTTATTTTGGGATATTGTTTTATGTCTTGGTCTCTGAACTTGTGATTGTGGCTCGGCACTATTTCAGACTATTTATCTCATCTTTATCTTTATCTTTATCTTTATCTTTATCTTATCATCGTGTTTATCTTCCTTAGAATTATGTGATTGAGTTGTGGATATATTCCTCCGTGCGGAGATGACAGGTTATATTATAGTGTCTTAGATTCTATATATTCTAGATAACCTTTACAGCGTTCTACCGTCGATACTGTGGCGTAGGCTGGACGTACCCACGTGCTCGTGCCCCTAAACAGGGTGCGGGTCGTGACAACGTCGAAGAAGGGAGGGTTCAAGCGCTTGAAGCTGTTGGCCGCGCTATTACCCTGATGACCTCCTCTGGTCAAAGCATCTGCCACCGCCTGGTGCAAGGCATCTCCTCGACGATCCTGGAAGGCTAATAGTGACCTGATGAGACCCACCAAAGTGCCATCATCAGGCTCTGCAGGCTGGACGGGCTGAACTGGTGGCTCTCCTCCAGTAGGCATGACTCTGGAGGCTACTCCTGAATGTTGGGCTTGATCTTCGGGTTGCTGCTGGTCCACGGGAGGTGCCCGTCTTGCTGATCGGCAGGTCCAGGAACAATACCGCTGAAGAAGACGACATAGGGAATAATACGGAAGGACCAGGACAGATCAACGATACAAGCATGTGATCAGGTCATGATTACAGGGATTCAAAAGATACAAACAAAGATCAAGGGCGAGTGCTAATTCAGAGCGGGGGGCGTACATAGGCAGCTACGTATATTAAAGTGCAACCCACCTCGCTATACGGTCACGGCTGTCTAGATACATAAGGGTTTAACTACAAGCCATCAGTCTCCTATGGTCATAAACAAGCCTATTGTCTCAATCTCAAGCAAGGAATAACAGTTACAAGATGTCAGAGCACAAAATATACAATAGTAAGGCGTCCCATACATTACATATTCGGATGATCATGAAGCTAGTCGTACAAAATATCAAGACTAGCAAGAGTTCTGGTCATACATGATCAACCCTAGGATTTGTCAATCATGTTACAGCCCGTAGGCAGACAGTAAATAAAGGTGCAATACGAGCTAACACGTGCTCGCCGGCTAAACGCCTTGAAAGAATAATTTTACAATAAAGTGGGAGGACAAAAGAAACCTACTCGTTGCCAGGGTTACGCCTGGTGGTCACCATCCGTCTGGAAGATAGGTAGATCCTCTGGTGCTGCTCCGATATCTGGCCACACAAAACCAGCTGGGTCAGACCCCAGAAAGAGCAAGTGCCACAAAGGAGGCTTCACTTAGGAACTAAAACCAGCATACCACAAATGAATAATAATAGATGACTATAAACGAAACAGATAATAATAAGGATAACAACAATAAATTGAGTACGAGAAAGCCATTCAAATAGCCAGGTCACAACCCTTAAACCAAATAAGGACCGGGGTTGTAATCCTTCACCTGAATAGAATCCGTCTCAACTACTTGTTGGTAAGCAAGATCATAGGGTAAAATAAGTCAATAAGCGAAGAGAGGACACAGAACTGCTCCGGGGGCCAGGTTATAACCCTTAAACCAAACAAGGATCGGGGTTGTAACCCTTCGCCTGAACAAAACTGGACCCCCGATCGTTATTGTTAAGGCAAGCATAAATAATCATGCTATTGAAGTAAAATAAAACATGACGAGTACGACATGGGGAGCAATAAGACAATAAACGAAGAGAGGACACAGAACTCCTCCGGGAGCCAGGTTACAACCCTTAAACCAAACAAGGACCGGGATTGTAACCCTTCGCCTGAACAGAACTGGACCCCCGATCGTTATTGTTAAGGCAAGTATAAATAATCATGTCTTGTCATAATCTTGCACAGGATCAGGACAAGTCGAAGCTGGGCTAGACATCATTCAATCAATCACGGCCAAGCAAAGAGTACGTCTTGATACTTTAACTAACTAGGGTTATCACAGACCTAGTTACTAGCAAATGCATTGGGATTATCCCAACAGCCACAAGCCCTGCAGACCATCCGGTTATCCAGGTCGAATGTCTGTTTATGAAGAATGCAACATGTGACTGTGTGCTGAAAATGTGCCCTACTCGTCGGTAGGCTACAAGTCCACTTAATGAGCCCAGATAACGGGATTGCCTGTAGCTGGAAATCTCTTCATGTCTACTGAATTATTCTAGTTTATTAGCCTTAGTCAATTACAGTAGGTATCCCGGACCGTGGTACTCAAGGATCCCTATCCTGGACATGATGCAAGACAGTACTGGTTTATTTGTACAAACGTAATCGCCCACGGTGTCCGGTCATTCAATTCTGTCATGACATGCTAGTCGTCGCAACATCATTCGAGATATATATCATGTCAAATTCACTGTCAAGAGTGCGCTACGACGGGCCACTATCATGTCATGTCATTTGTCAAAAGTGCACCACAACTAGTCACCATTATGTCATAGAACATATTTAAAATTAACATTTAACCTGGTATAAGCGTATATGCAATAACTAAATATAACGGGATGCAAGAGTTGTGGAGGAATCATGCGGCTCAGGGGAGACGGGTCATAACTTTCACATACGAACCCAAAATGAGGTGCTCCAGAGATATTCGGAAAGGCAAGACAAAGATCTAAAACTTTCATGTTTTAAGTTTTTCGAAATTCTGGCTAAGAAATAGCTAAACTAGGCAAAAAATAGTCATTCTATGCACTTTTTACGTCAAAAATTCAATTCTGCGTAAAATACGCAAAAGGGGAGGGTTCCAGCGTAAAATTTCACATTCTGGTTACCATCCAGCGTAAAATACACAAATTCAGGATTCCCTACGTAAAATCTTACATTCTGGATGCTATCCAGCATAAAATACGCAATTTCAGGATTTTCTGCGTAAAATCTTATATTCTGGATGCTATCCAGCGTAAAATACGCAAATTCAGGGTTCCTGCGTAAAATCTTACATTCTGGATGCTATCCAGCGTAAAATATGCAAATTCAGGGTTTCCTGCGTAAAATCTTACATTCTGGATGCTATCCAGCGTAAAATACACAATTTCAGGGTTCCCTGCGTAAAATCTTACATTCTGGATGCTATCCAGCGTAAAATACGCAAATTCAGGGTTCCCTACGTAAAATTTTACTCAGCCGACATAAAAAATTTAGAAAACTTGTTTTGGCCATAAAAACTTCATTTTAACTCGAAATGAGGTGAATCAAAAACCAAATTCATACAAAATTTCGTGCTCTTGCTCATGGAACTATTAGTTTTCGAAAATAACAAGTTTTAGTAGATCAAAACCAAGAAAACTCCATGAACTCATGAAACCCCAAGTTACAACGTAGATCTAGAAGAATCTATCCATAAAATTAAAAACTCCAAGTTCTAAAGAGGCTTATAATCATGTAAAGAAGAGAATGGAACAATAAAACTTGAGATCCATCATGAAGCAAGTTGCACTTGCCTAGGGCTCTTGGGTGTAGGTGGAGAGTAATGGTGAGGAAGAAGAAGAGTGAATGAGGAGAGAGAAAGAGTGTTGGGTTAATAAATGGGGATGGTGGTGGAAGTTAAGGGTTCTCCTCTTGGTTCATGATGAACCAATAAGCAACCCAAGCCGAACCAAGCCAACCCAAACAAGCCGAACCAAGCCAGGAGACATGTAATATGAGTCAGATACGTACACGTATCCTAAAATACGTAATACGAACTATGGTCAGCACACTCATAGCCTAAGTCACTTGCTAAACCAAGCACAAAACTAAGTCATAAGCTAACAAGGCACACAAACTTAGTCATATAATGTATATATATTATTCACATTCACCTATTCATATACATAGATATATATAGGAAAGCTATATATATAGGCACATACATATATATACATAGAGAGAGAGAGAAGGAGAGGTAAAAGAGTAAGTGAGTGTTTGACATGTGTATGAAAGGATATGTGTTAATGTTCTCAGATTTAATGATAGGTAGGTGTATGTGACATGGGATACATGGTGTCAAAGGATGTATGAATGCATGTGTGTAAAAGGTTATAGGTGAACTCAGTTTATAGAAATACATACATACATACTTACATTACATACATGCATACATACATATCATATATACATACATACATGCCTACATACATATCACATATGCATACTTGCATTCATTCATGCACCTATACATACATACATAGATGCATACATACATATTTGAATACATTATATACTTGCATACATTATATTTCATATATGCATTCTCTACATTGTATTACATTTATATATCATTAAGTTGCATACATATATTTATTTTTATTACATACATGTCATTTATGTATATTACATAAATACATGCATCTATACATTATGTACATTGTATACAACATAGAAAAATAGAAGAGGAAAAAAAGGAAGAAAACTGAAATGGAAAGGGAAGAGAAGGCAAAATGTAAGGAAAAGGGAAAACAGTGGATATATACATGCTTGCATCATATATTCTACATTACCATACATGCTATCATTATATATTGTATTACATTATGTATACATTATGCATTCATATCTATCATTACATGTATACCTTGCATTTATATCTAGCATTCATTATATACTGCATACATTGTATATCATTCTTTCATTCATGTATTTATGCATTGCTTACATACATTACATTGATTGTATTCCTACATGCTTGTATTCAACCATATATATATATATATATATATATATATATATATATATATATATTATATATATATATATTACATACTCTACATTCATTTAATATCCATACTACATAGGCTCATAGGTTACACAAAATGCCTATGTCGTATAGTCACTCTTCTACTTAAAATGAATACTGTACCAATTAGGCCTTCACTAAATTCTAGGATTAAAGTATGTCGTAGCCCTTTGTGTTAGCTTTCCGAAACTTTAAACGGATCGCATTTTCGTGTCCGGAAGCTCCCGGAATCGCAAAAACACCGAAACGCGTTCGTCTTTCGTACAACTGACACTCAAATAATTTTACAGAAAGTTTTAGAACGAATTTGGCTTATTAAAATATATATTTGGAAAGCTAACTTCGATACGGTTCTTTTAAAAAAACGGAAGATAAATCGGAGTTCTAAGCTAAAAGTTATGACATTTCTAAGTTGCTTTGGCTAATAAAAACGTGGATGAATATTATGACGAATTTGAGTTGTTTTGGACAAAAGAAACATATGTAGGCCAAGATACTTGGATACCAACATAGATATCCAAATGAAACTCATTCTAACCATCATAACTACGATCAATCCACTCTCTAACCATTCTAAAACTAAATTTAAATATCTATTTAAACTATTATCATACATACATACACATGGGGTGTCATAATTTGGGATCTATCAAGTAGGACACAAGACACATATCTAAAATCCTCAAGAGAGCTCCAAATGGCCTCAAATTAAAATCTAATAGTTGTACATGCATTGGGGTGGATCCTATGGATTCAAATCTAACTAAAATGCAAGGGAAATTGAAATAGAGAGATGGTTATACCTATTGGAAGTGGGATCCCAATGATATACTCAAAGGACACGGTTTCGACACGAAAGCTCCTCCAAAATGGACACCCTTCCTTGCTCCTTGCTCCCAATCCTTGCTAGCACCTCCTCCTTGGTTGAATGAGAAGAAATGATGGAAGATTGGAAGAAGAATGGAGGGATTTGGAGATCAAAATCAAGAGGAAAGCTTTCAAGTTTGGGGAAGAACAAATTAGGGTTCTATGTAGAGGTAAAAAGAGGCAAAGGTTTTCTTAAGGATTATTTATAGAAAGGGGGGGAGGGCACTTGATGGCTGGTCATTAGATGAATTAGGGTTATTTTTACATGTAGATGAGTGGCTAGGGCTTGTCCACCAAATTCCAAGCCTTCCTATTGGTTCAATTAGTCATAAGGCTTTCTTTTTCACAAATATCCCAATAGGTAAATATCCTACTATGAAATATGTAGATATTGTTAATCTAACTTAACCATTAAGTCTCTAACCTTCTAACTAAACCTCCATGAGCATCATTAACATCTAGGTTTAGTCAAAACTAGGTTAGTCTCTAACAATTCAATTAGCACAATATTAATTAATCAAAATTCATTTTCATTAATAAGTCAAAAATGACCAAAATACCCTTAGGCTAAAAAGTCACAATTAGTCATCCTAATCACATGGTTAGGTCTCCATGGTCATGGTTAGTCTCTAGGTTATGCAGTCTCTAGGGTTATACTAGTTAACCATCAAAATCATAATTCAACATTTTAAATAGTTTTAAAATAATTAAAAATCACCAAAAATTATAACATGGTTTAAAAATCATTATTAAATGATTATAATTATAAAATTTTAAAATTATCCTCATTTTAGAAACTGGGTGCTACACTATCAACTTTGGTTTGACTTAGGATTAGGGTCAGTGTTGATATTATTATTTGGGAACTATGATTCCAATACTGATGATTGACTTTAGCCTGGAGAGATAGCCTAGCAGTTAGGCGAGACGTCATTATTTTGAGAGAGCATCGGTACGATTGGTTTTCAGGATTGATATGATGAATCAGATAGGTGGGATTGGATTCACTATCACAAGGCTTGGCTGAAATGCATATATTTTGGGGATGTTTTAAATATGTGTACGATTTAACTAAGTGATACGTTGAATTCAAATAAGACTGGAGGAACGGAAAAGTATCGAGGATCTTGAAATTGTGTGTTGCGAAGAAAAATATTGATGGTAGTGCGATCATTGGATTTGAGATGAACTAGAATGTTGGTTGATCGGGTGGTTTGCTTAGAACTGAGTTGTCTATGTACGCGACGAGTATAAGTTACCCAAGTTGAGATATAGTTGTTCGAGGTAAAAAATAATTAAGGCACGAGCATGGCTCAAATTAAGGAAACGCATAGGCGGAGTGTGTCGTAAGTGTGTAATCAGTAAGTTTCGATGACGAAACTTTTTCTGAGTGGTGTATAATGTAGTGCCCCATACTGCTCAGTCAATCAAAGGAATCAAAATGCCAACGGTGTTCGAACTTAGCCATGCAACGGCTTGCTCGAAGTCCTGCTCGGTCGAGACGACTCCTCGTTCAGGTGGGTAGCTTCGGTGAACTTGCCTCAGCTTGGCCTTCGTATTAATAAAATAAAAGTTTTTAAATGCACGAGTAGGCTTGATAATAAAAGAGACAAATCTACAACTAAAGAAATAATCTCAACTTGGGTCAAACTGAGTTAGAACATGAAAAAAGGTCCCACGGTCGACTTAGACGTGTTACACGATGGCTTTCAAAATGACACTCGGTCCTTCATCCCGTGGCTTGAGAGAAAGAAAGTTGGTCTTCGCCACAAAGCTATAAATTAGCCTAAGTCATAGGCGTCGTCCGCATAAATGCTTGATAAAGCATGCACGGTTCCAGCGTATAAGGCTTGGTATAGCCTTTTTTCACCCGACGGGTTAAGTTGTATCGCACGACTTATGGCATAAGGCACCCAAAGAACTTGATTGTTCAAAGTCAAACACGTGCAATGCACGTTCCGACGATGCAAGGCTTGACATAGCCCTTGCTCGTCAAGTTGTTGCACGATTAAGTTAGGTATAGTTATGTTAGGCTATCGAAGTCATTCTAAGCACTGTTCTATATTTTCTGGGGCTATCATAACCACATAGTCCTATGATCTCAAGATCTTTCATATAAAGTATTTCTGGGGCGTTAGTGTCATACAGAATACAAGTTGGTTTAAGGCCCGATGTCACGGACTTAGTTTTTTAAGACACGAGCTACGGTTGATTTAAGTTGAGTTTGAGAAAAGGGATATCGAATAGTCATTCCTGAGTTGAGTAAAATGAGAGGGCAACATGGAAGAATACTCGCGACCACGGGTCGTCGAGGTGGCCTCAAATACTGGAAGTCTTGAACTTGGTTATGAAAAGATGGTAACACTAGAAGAAGAATGACTGTGTGAGACAGTATTTCGAGTCGAGTCTTGCTTGGTCATGTACAACTTGTCGACAAGGAAAAGTTCTCTCGAACGGCAACCCGGGGCCACGGGACCATTTCGGCCTAGGAGAAATATGGGTTTTAGCCGAGCTAGGAGTACCACTCAGGTTATTCAGGGACTTTCAGCGGGGCTCGCTACTTGCATTGAAAGGGCCCCGAATAGCAAAGCTAATTTGTCCAAAATAGCTTGTTGTGCTAGTGACTATTTTATATTGATGAGTCGGCGTTAGCGGCGATCCGTGTGCATGCCTATGGATTGAGTCGAGTATTACATGCTCGGTATCAATGAGTCGAGTTGAATGTATGCACGATTAGAACACAATGTTTGGGCCTAAGATTTGGCTGCAACGTAGACACCGTATTTCAGCACGAAATGTGGCATCGAGTATTAAGTTGTTGGCATAGAGTTGCATAAGTTGGATTTGAGTCATTTTGAGTTTAAGTCAGGAAGCGTCGTAAGGCAAAGTTGGTTGTGTGACAATTAGTTCACAAATCTTTGACTGTGTCAGTTGATGATTAAAGCAGTAAGGGCCACGAGACGGCAATATGGTTAAGTCACACTGAGTTATGAGGTGCGACCTCAATATGGACACACGAATGCAGCTTATGGTATGACCACGATGTTAGCACAATGGACTTGTAGCACGGTCACATAGAAATTGGATACTATCGTGTAGTTGCGTCTTTGAGTATGGGCCAAAAGGCAAGCACGACTTGTTAAGTTGGCGTTGTTGACACGAGAATGGTCTAGAGACACAAAATAGGCCGAGAGTCTATGTCCTAAAATCGAACCTAAGGCAAGAATAGAAAGACAATCATAAGGGATTATGTTGCACAAAGTAAAATGAACGTGTTAGTTTTCTATGGGTGGGCAAGGAGCTCACTCCACCAATACAGTTGAGTACTGACACCTACACAGTTTTCATGTGCAAGAATAGGTAGATGCTCGTTGGCGCAGAGCTCGCTTGGATGCATCGAGGCATGGAGTTCCTTAGCGTTTCGAGGTGCGCGGCTGCATGGAGTCTGGACTTATACGGGACATAATGTATGGACATCGCCTATCTAAAGCATCCGCTGGCTTATCAAATTGTATTGAGAGATGAGAGAGAGCTTAGTGACTTGTATTATGAGAAGAGTGAGCTTAGTGACATAATGTATGGACATCGCCTATCTAAAGCATCCGCTGGCTTATCAAATTGTATTGAGAGATGAGAGAGAGCTTAGTGACTTGTATTATGAGAAGAGTGAGCTTGAGTGATTGTAATATTGGCCTCGTGCCCACCTATGTAATCTTTGTTTTAATATCAATAAAGAGCTATTTGCATGACTTGTGTTTTGTTTCAAGTTTTCTATGGTATTAATCAATGTTTCTGTTTGGGACTTCTGTGCGACGACCCCGTCGCTTAGCCTGCAATCGGCCGTTATGGAATCCGCCTTACATGAGCGCAACCTAGGCTCACGCGGTATCACACCTTAGCGGAGACGATCTGTCCTACGGGACCAGGACGTGACACTTCATGTGGCATGTGCAATCAGAATACTGATAAGCATGTAGGGACTAAACACGGATATGGCATATCATAAGATATGCTAGCAATCACTCACGTAATGAGCATAAGGCATGTCTTTCGACAATGCTAGCAGTCACATACGTAAATGACATAAGGCATGTCTTTCGACAATGCTAGCAGTCACAAAAATGTCTAAGGTCAGGTAAACTACATGCCATATGAGTGTTCTCCCTCCGAAAACGACACGATATGATATGACAATATAATAAAACATGTGACACAAGTCTAAATCATGAAATACATTGTCGCTAAGTAAAGTTGAGAACTAAAATATGTACTTGCTTCTACTGGAAGAGGAAATCCTCTCTAAATTACCTATAAAATAATAGGTGAGAATTAGGTTCTAACTCAATATAGCCCTAAACTAATGGATTTGGAGTCTTCTAGCGATTCTATAACATCTTAATTCTAATTACTAACTAATTATACTAAGTTTATTAACTAAATATTTCTCAAATCTAAATTACTAATCAACTAACAGTTTACTAAATAATTAGTTGGGTCTGGCCCATCATCCCTATATTGATAATAACGATTCAAGCCAAAACTCAGGCCTTTGTCCAGACTATTGGGCTCTGGCAAAGGCAACCCATCACCAAAAATATTAATTCCTGAATTTAGTCTGCAACTGGACCTATCAATGGGTTCAGTCCAAATGGTCACTAACCAAATCCTTGGCCCAAACCAACCACTGATATAGTATATAGAAGCAATCTCCTTTTTTTATTAGCATGGCAAGGTTCTCTCGATCAAGGCAACATTCATTTCTTTTTAGCAGGCAACATTCTTACTTCTTAGCCTATAGATCTTTTTTTTTTATCATAGCAACATGTAAATAATCTTATATGCATATAGGGGCATTCTCAATGATTACGGACTTGTTCTTAACAATAAGCATTCATTCAAAAATACAGATTCTTTATTAAGCGTAAAAGAATCAGAAAATGATGTCCTTGTCCACTCACCCAGATTAATCGTTTTCGTGAAGGCTTCCCCTCGAGCCAGCACTGATGTCTCTGTTCATCTAGTGTCTTCGCGGAGCTGAACACTACAACCTGTGCTAGTACGTCAGCACTTATTATCCTTATTTTCCCTAGACCGAACTGGTCCTGGTGTCCCGACAACCATTCGAGGAACAAAACTTTATGCACAAATTGTCCATAATCATGAATGCATATAAAGTTTAGCTATCAAAATATAACATGCAAGATAACAAAATCTTGAACATACGTACGCAACATATTCACGGTGTGTATTATACTTTCCTCGAGCCATCGTTCGAATTCCATACTATTGATTATGAGCATTATCCACGATTCCATTTATATAAACAACAATATCACAATCCATATTTCTATATGACAAGCAAACAACATAATGATAAACCACATTTTTATATGACAACCAAACAACATTATGGTTACTTTCTTTTATTGTAAATCCCAATTTTTTTTTAAAATTTATTATTTATTTGGCTAGTTATTTTTTTGATTTTTATATAATTGAAAATAATATTTATTATTTATATATATAGTCTTATCATAATTGAGTTTTGACATGCATGTTGACTAGGAATTATGGCATGGCTAGTGTAGTCGTGTGCCATGACTAGCATATTAGCCATGGTGGTGATGGTAGCCATACTTATGTCCCTTCTATTAAAATAAGTCAAGTGGTGGCTTAAACCATATATTTGGCTTAATTAAATATTTTTAGAGACTTTTGAATTTTTAGGAAATCCGGTTGCACCAAACTAGCCCAAACTTGACTCGAACCAAACCCAAACCCATGTAGGCATATAATGCATCCAAATACCCCCATATATATATATATATATATATATATATATATATATATATATATATATATATATATATATATATATATATATACACACACACCAACTCTTCATAAACCCTAATCCTAACCTTAAAACTACCAACTTCCCCTCGTCATCGCAGTCGACCCCCTTCGTCTACACCTCCTCATAGCCGAATAACAGCCTCCATCCTTTTGCATCATCTCCATGAAACTCCCTATCATCTCCTTCATCCAAAAGCTTTCCATTTCTCCATCATTCCACCAAAGCTCCATTAAACGTCCATAAAGACTCCATTTTGCCACCAAATCCACCAAAACTCCATCGCCATCACCTTCAACCATCAAGCAAGGGGTAGAAAACCAAGCACAAGCAAGGGCAGTGTTTATTGGACAAGAAGAAGTATCGTCATCCAATCCTCCAAAGCTTTTGGTAAAGATTGAACTTTCCTTCTCAAATCCCCACGACATTATTCTCTTAGATATTTATATTCATCTATTTTTCTAGAGTCCATATCTTGATATCCTTTTTGGTAGATTGGATTACGGTAGGACTAGTTTGAGCCTTTTCGGTACGATTATTTGATAATTTACTATTATTTTTAAAATTGAATTTATGTGTTTTATTACTGTAAATAAAGTATTTTAAACTTATTTTATGGTATTTTTATGTCAAATATGAACCCTAAAAATATGTGCCATTGAACTAGGTTCTTGATTGAATTTATGGCATAGTTTGGCACATAATTATGGGCTAATTTTAGTATTAAAAAAGTATTTATTCCTGATTTCTAGTTTTTTTTTTATTTTTGTAGGAGTTTTGATAGATATAGGTCATTGCCATTGTTTGATAATATTTTGGATAGTTCCGACCAAAACTAGTAGGTATAAACTAGCCTTTACCATGAACCGTGCCTAAAAATTAAAATCTGGAATTCAGAGGTAAAACTGAGTATAAATCATGTTTAAATTGTATATTTATGATTTTTATATGATGTATACGCGTGTCCTTGTGTTGGGAACTTAGCCTCGAATTTTGGAGGTCAAAAACCATGAAAGTAGGTCTAGGTATTCCCTAGAAGCATGTAGACTTATTGTGTTATGAAACCCATGTGTCATATGTATAATTAGAATATTAATAATAATTTATATTATATGTGAACTCTTGATAGGCTTTGGTATCGTGGGTTCAGTGGGGACTTGGACAACATGCAAGTATACCTTGCCAACTTGTACAATATTTACATATTTTATTTTTCTTATGTTATTTCTTTGTCATATTATTACACGCCTATTGTGTTCATACTTGGTCATCATCTACTGCTTCACATGTTTTCTAGATTTACGTACACGTATATGATATTCGTTATTGTTTATTTCTTGTATATTGGTCTTCTTCGTGTCCACCTGTGTCTTGTGGTAGAGTTGTTAGTCTTATACCGCGTTCCCTGACATGACTTGATTGAGTTGACTTGGACTTGACCCTTGTGTTTCCATTAGAAGAGGAGTTTGACACTATAATTGGCTAATTGATCAACCTTGATTGGGAGCTTTTGTATTGAACTACAATTGAGATATACTATAGATTGGGAGCACTTGCATTAATTAGGCTACTCTCTATAGGATTGACTTGATTGATTGTTAGCCAATTCTATTACCACACTTCTCTACGGCATGCCACCATCTATAGAGTTCTTCTCTTATGATATTCTTTCATTGTTCTTGCAGTTATTATGTACTTCTATTCATGTCTTCGCTACATGTTATTTATTGTTACAGTAGGTTTGTATATTATGTATCTTGCTATGTTTTCTGAGGACCTGGACTTTTCTTCAAGTTTATATAAGGTATATCTAGGTGCAGAAGAGGTGTACACATAAGTTTCGGACCGGCACCAGACCCCGGTATGATGGTAGTTGACAATATCATTGATGTGTAGCTAATTGGAGCATGGACTTAGTTTATTTTATTTCCTGTTTTTATTTTATTTTTTGTCTACTGTTAGTGGATTTGTCTCCACCAGACATGACTTAAACCCTTGATGACTTGAATATTTTACATTTATATTCATCTTATATTCTATTTGATTGCTATCTTTATTATAATGGATGATATTTTGATTGCCATGTTAAGTGATAGACTCTTGGACTTAAGTTTTTTTATGGACAGCTTAACTTATACTTGAGGGTTCCATAGATTTGGTTCGTCCTTGAATGTGTACTAGTTGGCCGTGTCATATGTTAGTCCCGTGAGTTTTGGGACCTGGGCGTGACACATATCTAAATTCTTTTTATTAAGATATCATGGATTGAAGGATGCAACAAATAGCATGCCGTGATTCTTTTATTAAAGTGTGAAGATAAAGAAAAGAATGATCAAAGTCACTATTGGAGAATTGCTGAGAAAATAAGAACTCCAATGTTAGGATCAAGCTTCGCCTACGCAATCATCTATATTTGCACCAACAGAGGATCAATATTCTTATTCTTTTTTCTCCCGTAATTTGATACGAATGCAAAATTGATAAATGCAAGCGATGAAATCTATCGAAAATATGTACAAAAATACATTTGTAAAACCCACATCGAAAGCATCATCAAATAATGAACAGTGAAAAGGTTTGAGGAAGAGACTTTTATATAGAGTTCTTCTCCAAGACACGGTCCACTACATTTAGGACTCAAATTCAAAGATGTCAATCCATAGATAGGAAGGATCTCAATTCAATTTGTTTCGATCAATCGATATCGATATAATTATCCACATACAGTGCCCCCGACTGGCAGCGGGGCAGTATATAGATGATCTCCAAGAAGAGTAAGAACGAAAAGATGGAGAAGGAAAGAAATAAGAATGCACAAATGGATGAATGAATGGATTGGGGGTTTTAAAAACTCCCTAGCCACTAGGTTGGTGTAACCAATCCATGGCCATAAGCCAATCCCGACCATGAATACAAAACCAAAAGCAGAATTACAATTGGCCAAGCGAAGTCAGCAATTGACTTTCCAAACAAATCCCCAACGACATATCAAAATTATACTGCCAATTTATTATTGGTTATCACGCCCCGCTCCCGAAATAATACAAGCCGAGCACGTAACTACATCTTCAGACTACACGACATACGAATACTCTAGTACCCATATTCGTGATTGTCGTCCGAAAGGTTCTAGGATGGGTTTGTCATAAGTCACATATTACATATAAAATCAATAATAACTTGGTTAAAGGATATTCTAAACTATAAATAGAAAATTGACTATTCTACCAAATTACAACTATTAAATCAAGTGTATATATCATACATTAATACCTTAATAGATGATGAGAAAAAAAATCTGGTTCCAACTCGATCGTCCAATTGTAGCATCTTGTTGTTCTCCTCCTCATCCTCTTCAAGATACAATAGCAACTACGTTTAGAATAATTCTTCAAATCTAGTGAACAATACAAGATCATCAAACGACGTGCAAGCCCTCAATCAAGAACGAGGATGAAATAAAATAAGAATCTAAAAATGATTGGATTCTCGAATTCGAAGATTTAGAAAAGGAATATTAAATTCCTAGGTTTTGTTATAGTATAAACTTGAAATATGATTCAGATTAGACCCTATTCTAGTGATTTACTCGGTGTTCAATCAATAAATACATCCTAAGATTCACTAACACAATCACAAACAAGTTTTCTTTATGATGATGTAATTTAGAGAACACATTTGGATCACATATATCGCCTATTTTCGCGACAATAATTTCTTTTACCCAGGATCAAGTTATAGTTATTGAGGAACAGATAGGCAACTCTAGAGGGGGGTGAATAGAGTTTATAACAATAATGACCAAATAAAATTTAACTCTTTTCACCAACAGTAAATAATCAGAGTAGTAAATGCAAAAATAAAAATATTAAGAGAGCATACGCAAACACAGTCGTTTTTAACATAGTTTTCCTCATAGTGGACTAGTCCAGGCCTGAGAACTCTAGCTCAGGATTAAATCCACTATTTGTGAAATAGTAGTTACACCCCGTGCCTTTTCTTCAGAAGAGCACGTCAACTTCTTACAAAGATCGTTGTGGCGATGCTTGAAATTTTTCAAGCGACTTTCTTGACTCTTGCACAAACTTCTAACTGAATAGCACTGAGCACTTTTAGGCTTAGGAAGCTTGTGGCTAGTAGATGAGAAGGTTAAGGCTTGTATGAGGCTTATAGAGAAGAGAAGAAGAGATAATTGGATGATTGAAAATGAGAGAATTTAAGGCCTATTTATACTAGTTGGGATATGCAGATTTTGGCCAGAATTCTGTGTCATGAATTCAAATTTTTTGTCGTTGGCCAACTAGCATACAGCAAACCCTAAAAATTAGGGTCCTAAAAATTAGGGGGCAGAGTTCGGTCCGAACTCTGTGTGGAGGCAGAGTTCGGCCCGAACTCTGTCTCTATGTTGACAGAAAGTTTAGTTGGCCTTTGTGGCCTAGTTTGGCTTTTGGTGGAGCTTTGGGTTTGTTTGGGAATAAAGGTTTAAGCCAAGAATACCCAGTGCTACTCAGTTTACATTTAGCTAGACTCAATAAATGTAAAATAGTACAGACTCTGAAAATGAGTACGCTGCAGGAGAGAGACGACGTCCATCTTGCACTGAGTTTTGTCTTGATGTGTCATATTGAATTATGACAAGTATCTTATTGTCAATATTTGGTTGACTGTGATCCAGTTTGGGTCAACAATCTCTCCCATATTGATAATTGACAAAAATGATATTTGTATATTGAATGTTCATACCTGGACACAAGTTGAAAGGGGTAGACAAGTATAAAATGCAGTAGCTCCCCCATAATCATAGCTCCCCCATAAACATAGCTTCCCCGTAGACCAAAGTACTGTATCTTGATATACAGTATCTCCTCCAAAATATAGATTTCACACAATATGATAGAAATATGAAGATCAAATAGAATATCAAATAGATCTCCCCCTTTTTGGCATTTACCAAAATGAACACAACACAGACAGGCAGAAGACTGTATAAAGGATTAACTAGCAATTACACAATAATAATAATATAATAACTGCAGATAAAATCTAAAGATCCACAGAAACTGAGAATGTACTCATACAAGAAAATCAAACTACATAAGCATAAGTCCATAATGCATAAAACTAAAGAAGATCATCAACAGTAGCAGCAGCAGGTACGGAACCACATCCATCATGGAGCACGAGATGGTCCAACGGTGTTAGAAGGATCAGTATCAGAATGACGAGGATCCACAAAAGCTGCATTCGGATCCAGATATCGCATAACCCAAGGGTCGTCGATATGGTAACCGGTGCGAGATGGATCCCGCTCAATAGGAAGGGGCATAGTGGGATGCCGAGTCATAGAGTACCGGTTATGCAATGAGTTACTGATGGCACTCATTTGCAAAGTAGTACGATAATCGAGCTGGGTCCAGCGACCGTCCTCCAATATAAAACGATTGCATAGCATGGTCTGGATAGACTCGAGAGTAGAAGATGGCTCGGGCGTAGGTTACCCAAGAGCAGGTGCATCAGCCTGAGCATCAGACCCAGAATGCTCGGACTCAGCAGGAGACTCGACAGCTGCTAGAAGCCGCCTTGCCTTAGACAGAAAGGCAGGGGCCGGAAGGAACTGGCACTCAACAAAAGGAACATTGAACGTGTCACGCCCCGCTCCCGTAGGAACGATCGTCCTCGCTAAGGTGTGATGCCGCATGAGCCTAGATTGTGCTCGTGCAAGGCGGGTTCCATAACGACCGATTCCAGTGGCTACGACGGGGTCGTCGCACAGAAGTCCCAAGCAGAGACATTGAACATGCAGCAGAAATTTAGAACAAAACACAAGTCTTTCAAAAGATGATCTTTATTGATATTGATACAAAGATTACAACAGGACACAAGGCCCTGATTATAAGTCTCTCAAGGTCACTTTTCTCTCAAGTTACAAGTCACTCTGCTCTCTCTCATCGCTCGATACAATGCTAGAACCAGCGGAAGCTTCGGACGGCGATGTCCATACATTATGTCCCGTATAAGTCTTGATTCCACGCGGCCGTACGCTTCGAACCGCCAAGGAACTCCGTGCCTCGACGCATCCAAGCGAGCTCCGTACTATGAGCTTCTACCTGTGCCTGCACATGAAAACTATGTGGGTGTCAGTACTCAACTGCACTGGTGGAGTGAGCTCCTCGCCCACCCATACAAAACTGACACATTTATTTACTTTTGTGCAACATAACCCTTTACGATTGTCTTTCTACTCTTGCCTTAGGATCGCTTTTAGGACAAACTCTCAGCCTATTCCGTGCCTTTAGACCGTCACCGTGCTATTGTACCGATAACTTCCTTATCCTTACCTCTAGACCTTTTTCTTGCTTGCAACGTCAACGCACCAACTCGTACTTGTCTTTCGTGCCATACTCTGGGACGTAACGACTCGGTCGTGCCATGAACTCGACTCGTGCATCAATATCTCTGAGGCAGTGCCTCATCACTAAGTATTGCCTATACTTGTGTTGGGACGACGCGGCCGTGCCTCACATTTCGAGGTCGTGCCCTGCAACTTAACATAACTTAACCAACTTGCCCAACGGCCCTTCCAGACTTAACTCAAAACGTATAACCCAACTTGTGGAACCGGTGTTGAGAACTCAAGCAAGACGCCATATCTCGTGCCGAAGCACGTATCCTTACGCATAGCCAAATCTTAACACTTCGAATACCTTATGTGCATACCGTGCACGCTTTACATAACTCAATACATACCGTGCTTACACTTCCTTTCTTAAGACCGATACCGTGCATGCGGATTCGCCGCTTAGCATGCCAATTATCTATATGAAAGGCCACTGGCACGACAAGCCATTGTGGACATAGCTCGGGTAGGCGACGGATCCTTCAGCGCAGGTAGGGAGCCCCGTTGAAAGCCTCCGACTACCCACGTAATAAAAACATGCGCTGCTATAACGTCTACCTCCTAGGACGACTGGGCCCGGTGTACCGACGTATAACCAGTCTAGACAAAAATTCTTGTCGAAAAGTTGTCCAATGACCACGCACCTATGAGACATCTAGACTCACGTAAATGCATGGCCTAATTTGTTGGTATGACTGGAACTATACTTAGCAACTCGTGCTCTAAACCACCCTTTTCTTTGTATAGCGTGCATCAGAACTGTGGGACTCCCAACCAAGGGACCACTTATACTTCTTAACGTGCATAGGAATACGAGACTCCCAACTGAGGGACCGTCTCATACTTCTTAACGTGTATAGGAACGCGAGACTCCCAACCGAGGGACCGCCTCGTACTTTGATAACGTGTATAGGAACCGAGAGACTCCCAACCGAGGGACCGCCTCGTACTTCTATGTGACGAGCCTTAAGACCATAGGAACAAATGGCTATATGCAGCCGTAGAACCGTGGGACCGTACATGCACTCAACTTGAACAACCAAACTCTTTGGGTGCCTAGACTTAATCCATAAGCCGTGAGATACAACTTAGCTCGTGGGACAATCAAGGCTATGTCGAGCCTTGCATTCGAGAAAACGTGCATGTTTTATCGAGCATTTACGCGTGCGACGCCTATGACTTAAGCTAACTCTTAGCTTGTGACGAAGACTAACTTTTCCTTCTCCCAATCCGCGGAACGAAGGACCGAGTGTCATTTTCAAAGCACACCGTGCATTCATTCTAATCCGACCGTGGGACATTTTCCATGTTCTAAACTCAATTCGATCCGTCGGGATTATTCCCTTAGCTATGTGGATTCGTCTCTTTTATTATTAAGCCTACTTGTGCAAGTTGAAAACATGCGATTTATTATGTGAAGGCTGAGATGAGGCAAGTTTACCGAAACTACCCCACCTGAGCGAGCGATCGCCTTGACCGAGCAATATCTTCGAGCAATCGTTGCGAGGCTAAGTCCGAACGTCGTCGGCATTTCGATTCCTTCGATTGACTGAGCGGGATGGGGCACTACAGAACGCACGAAAGACCATTGGCAAATAGAGTGCATAGACCAATGATCGAGGTCTCTTTTGTGCACTAATCATCCAGTCCATTATAGTACACGGAAGGTTCAACTTGATATGGAAGTGGAGATGATACAGTGCAGAGATCTCAAAATAAGAAACTTCATCAGTCGATCCTGCTTTGGGCAAGATCGTGGAGAAAACGATACTATGAAGTTCATAGAAATATGGATTAAGAAATTTAGCAAGTAACTTGTGTGGATGAGTGTTTGGAGTACACAAATCATCCTTGAAACTCTCAAGGGATAATCCATCGGGAAATTGAAACTTGCGTGCATCGACAAGTTTTTCCCAAGAGTTGGGTTCCGGAATCTCGAGATATTCTGCAAGTTCAAAATCATCGAAAGAGATGTCGATTCCGGCGACACAAGAATAGATTCGTGTGTCGTCAATGAGATTACAGTAAAATATTTGAATAGCATTCAAGTAAATAAGTGAAGATGTAGAAACTAACTCATCGAGATAAAGATCATGAAACAAAGAATCATATCTAGAAAATATTATAAAATTGATGGAATGACCCGCATACACACTCCTTGAACGAAAGTTCTTGAACCATTCATTGGAAGCTTCCAACGAAACAAAAATTCGATCATTGAATGTGTTGGGGTCATTAGGTGGTGGTGGATTGAAAAGTGGATTAATGGGTTGAACATCTTGAGGAGGAGGGTTCGATGAGGAAGCACCCTCTGTTCTAGCCCTCTTCCCTATATTGAACAACCTAGGTGCCATTGATAATGATAGAAATTTAAAAATTGAGATAGAGAATCGAAGAGAGTATACCTCAAAAGAGTAGTAGAATATGGAAGAGGATAGCCCCAAACCTAAGCTCCTTGAATTTTGAGGGTGAAAGATCCAAGAGTTGAGAGAACTAGGGTTAGGGTCTGGAGAGAATGAACTTGGAGAGGATATAGAGGTGGCAATGGAGAAGAAAGAGAAGAGAAATCCCAAAAATAAGAAGGTTGGGTCGGCTGTTCGGGTTAATCCTGGACCATAGGAGCAAAATAAATGGATGGCTGAGAACAATCGGGGGTTCTAAAAACAGAAGACTGAACTCGGCCCGAACTCTGTATGAGGCAGAGTTCGGCCCGAGTTCTGGGTGCTGAGGCCAGAACTCAAAACAGGGGAAAAAATTGACCAAGTGTTGGAGAAAAAATAGATAGAGTGTAAAAGATGCAAAAGTTTGATGAAAATCAAATGTGTGATTGTGAAAGAAACCATGAAAGTAATAAATGGAATTGAATTAAGAAAATTTTGAATCAACTAAGTTACAAATAAAATTGAACCATATAATAAACCATGATTTATGACAACGATCATTACGATGAAACTGCCATGGGGTAGCTGTAGGAGCCGGATCCCAGCTAGCGGTAGTCCGAAGACTAGTGCACCGTGTCATTGAGGCTTTTACGTCTTGTTGTTAGAAGGACCCTTTCGGCTTGTACCCATAGCAAAGTTACTATAAAGAAATATGACATAATCGATATTTACGCAGGCTAATTTAATGAATAACCGTTTCATCCAAAATTCCTAATTTATGACAAAGAAAATTGAATCGCTCTTCGGATAGTGGTTTTGTAAAGAAATCTGCCAGCTGATGATCAGTGTCAATAAATTCTAAATTTATCGTGTCGTGTTATTGATGATCACGCAGAAAATGGTGACGAATTTTAATGTATTTCATGCGTGAGTGGCATAGAGGGTTCTTAGTAAGGTTGATAGCGCTAGTGTTATCACAGAATATAGGATTGTGCATAAAGATAGGTTGTAGTCTGCAAGGGTTTGCTTCATCTATAGAATTTGTGCACAACAATGACCCGTTGCGATGTATTCAGCTTCTGTTGTGGATAATGCGACAGAATTCTGCTTCTTGCTAAACCATGAGACTAGAGCCTTGCCTAATAAATGACACTTGCCGCTCGTACTCTTACGGTCGACTTTGCAGCCCGTAAAATCAGCATTCGAATAACTAATAAGGTCAAAGGATGTGGATTTGGGATACCACAAGCCCACTGTAATAGTATCTTTAAGGTATCGAAAGATACGCTTAACGACGGACATGTGTGATTCCTTAGGACTAGCTTGATAGCGAGCACACAGACAAACACTAAACATGATATCGGGATGACTAGCAGTTAGGTAAAGTATACTACCAATCATACCTCGATACTTATGTTGGTCAACAGTTTTGCCGCTTTCATCAGGTTCCAGCTTGGTCATTTGTAACTCCCAAAAATCATATTTGGTAAATTTGAGTTTTTTTAAAAATTCTTTGGATTTAATATTATTTTATGAAAATCTAATTTTGATTGAAGAGTTGATTAAATGAATTCTGAGTGTTAATAAATTTTCTCAATTTGAAAAGTATTTTTGAATACTATTGTTATAGTTCTAATGATTTGATTTATGTTGGAAATTTCCTAATAGAGTGCATCACATAATTGTTTTGCTATAATAAAAACAAATTTTATTATAACCGAATTTTGTAGCTAAATGAATATTTATATGTAAGTATTCTATTTCATAATGATAACCTTATTGATTTCTTAATAATATTGGTTGAGAGACAAATAATATTATTAATCATTTTTTGGAATTATTTATTAGTAAGTATTAAAGGAGAACTGATTTTATTAACAGTTGATAATTTTGTAATTAGGGAATCTATTTTGAAAAACTGTTTGAATTTTTGATTTGAAATTCTGTTTAAATATTGATATTTGAAAACCTGTTGAGACCATTTAATTTGGAACTCTGTTTGATTTTGTTTGAAAAACTGTTGTTTGATTTTTAAAAATCAGTTATTGACTTTTACTAAGAAACCCCAGATATGCTTTTATTTACAATACAGCCACTGTTCTATACCCCCAGATCTATAGTTATTTACATCTCTACCACTCAATTATTTCACTATAAATAATATTAAATTATTACACAGTTTCCAAAAAGTTTCTGACACACACTCTCTCTCTACACTCTCTCTCTACACGTCACTCTCTCTATATTTCTCTCTCTCTCCTCTCTGGCCACTCCGGCCACCAGCTCTACCGCCAACCGCTGGTCGATCGCCGTCGCGCTCCGCCGTGACCCTCGCCGGAGTCAGCACCAACGACCATCGCCGCCAACAGCTCGCCACCACCTCGACTGTAGTGCTAGTCTCGAAGACTGCACTATCTCGAAGACAGCACACGCCTCCTCGATTCTTGTGTGTCTCTTCGAGACACGTGCTGACCTTCGGAAGACGCGTCGCTGCTTTGAGCAGTGTGCCGGCCCATCGAGCAGCGAGCTAGCCCGGGAGCCGAGGAGTCATCTCGTGGAGATGTCGTCCCTTCGAGTTCTGCGCCGATATCTCAAGTCCCGAGGAGCCACCGCCGGAGCCAGCTGTCCGCCGTCGCTGGCCTGAACCTCTCCATCAGCCACGAGGTGCAGTCGTGCACGACCAGATCGGCGCCGCAACCGTCGATCTCTACCGCGTCTCCTCCGGCCAGTCCAGATCGGACACAGCAGCATCCCAGTTCGTCGATGAGCCACCACTGATCGGAACCGAACCTCGCCAAACGATCGGATCTAGTCGCTTGGAACCAGATCGACGCCGCCGCCGCAGCACCTCCTTGGATCGACATCCCCTCCGTGCCCGGTAAGCCCCGCCCGATCTGCTCGACCCCCTCTTTTCTGATTTCTTCTCAGATCTAGGGTTTGTATACTTTGGTTGGAGGAAGTAGGGAGTGGAGATCGAAACCTAGGGTTAGGGTTTCGCTTGGTTGAAGAAGAAGGTGAGAGGAAGACTGGGAAGAAGGAGCCCGAGCTTAGGGTTTTGTAGTTGGGAGTCGGCTGTGAGTAAATAGAATGGGAGATGGAGAAAATATTTAGGGTTAGGGTTTAGAGTGTCAGCGAGGAAGAAAAAGAAGAGGAAGGAAAAGGGGATTTTGGAAGTCGGCTTTGAGAAATGAATAGAAGAGAGAGAAAACTTGGGGTTTATATGGATTAGGTTTGTTGAGTGGGCCGGGTTTGATGAGAAGTTATGGACTGAGTTTAGATTTTATGTTAATTAATGATTTTTTTGGCAGCAGATGATTTTTAGGCTTGTAGAGTGTGGGCTGGACCTAAGCAGGCCAAGCCAGAGAGAGTTCGTTTGGGCTTAGCCTAAACTAATGAATGATTTCATCTAATTAATCAGTAAAAATTAGTAGTGTGGACTCGGGTTCAGAAGAAGTTGTGTTGACTGTCACGACCCACATCCTAGAGTAAGGGCACGAGACGTGGGTACGTCCAGCCTACACCGCAGTGTCGGCAGTAGAACGCTGTCCTAGGTCTCAATATCTAACAATATAAGTTCTAAACAGTTTATACTCCCCGAATGGGGGTGACATGATAAAAGTAAACTCAGTCACAACTAAGGAAGAAGAAGCACGATATGATATAGAACTCAAAGAAATACAGATGATAAAATAGTAGATAGATAGATAAATGGAACTGCTGAAATGGAAGGAATCCCAAGTACAAACAGAGAGTCTAAGTGTCTAAGACATCACAAATCCCAAGATCAATATATACAGTCATCTATAGAGTAATGTAAATAAACATCCTAGTCTAGAAGAGTGTCATCCACAGCTATAGGGTCCGGCTGCTGGTCCAAGTCACAGCTGTCATCTAAAGTAGCCCCATAATATGTAGGGCAGCCAGCCTCGTCCTCATCCTCTGTAATATTTCAACAGGTCCAGTCAGGACAGGAGCGAGCATAATACATCTCAACAAGTCATAGCAGGAAAAGGAAATATAATCATGCTAGAGAATAAAATACAGGAACTGAAGAATAACAAAATATAAGAGAGAGACTGTAAGTAAATATCTATGATATATATAAAGAGAGACAGTGCTAGTGATTCAGAGTACTGCATAAACATGTGAATGGCTAAGGACTGATTCATGATTACACTACTTGGAATTGATTCATGATTACACTACGTGGATTTATTCACATGTTCATTTATACTCCCCCCATCCCCAAACAATACACAAGGATCCATTCAAGTTACGTTAAGATTCATGATTATACTACGTTGCCCATAAAGGGTGATTTATGAATTGATTCGTGAAGGCTCGGTGATCATGAGGGTACATGAGTCACTAGCTGATTTCCGAAGATTCATGATAATAGAAGCATAAGATACGTGATGTAAGTGAAACACACATGAGACAAAAGTATCTGCTGCTCCCGAGAAGGATAACATCTCATGAAGGGATCCATATAGTACCAATCCGTGTTCCAACGTGTCAGCATCAAGTAAGATAGTCTAAAGCAGGAAATATAAACCTAAACATGATATGAAATAATCAGAGAATGTACTCGCCTGCTATCTGAGTGTCCAACTGAAATATACTGTCCGAGAAGAGGTGTCTGGCTCCTAATCAGAACAGCACAAGTCACAACAAGTCTAAAATGATAAGATGAAGCACTACGATGCATTCTACATGAATCTAGGTCAATCTAGGCCAAAGTCAACCCTTGGTCAACTCTGGTCAACCCTAGAAGTCAAACTAGGTCAACTATGGTCAAACTAGGTCTAACAAGTCCAAACTAGTCTAAACAAGGCTAAACAAGTCTAATCTAGACTCTCTAGTCAAACAGACACACACAGGCCATAGGCTATATCATGCCTATAGGCCAACCCATAATACATGACTATATGACATTACCTATATCTAAAATACTACACATATTCATATATTTACCTAATCTAATACATAACACATGTATATATATTACATATATATAGTAAACACACATACACATATATATATAATTCATATATTTAGTATCCACACAATTTACATATATATGATACTTGTATATATATACTAATATAACCTATTCATCCAATGCATGCATCTATACTAGATATCTATACATAATACACAAATTATATTATATATATGTCTACACATTACATTATATATATATACATATATTTACTTTAGGAAAAATAGGAAATAGAGAGTGTGAGAGTGTGAACTGTGAGTGAGAGTATGAGGGTGGGGGCTGTCCCTGTGTGACAGAAACTTAGGTGTGTGTGTGTAATGTGTAGAGAAATGTGTGTGTATAGGAAATTCAGAAAATCAGTGAAGGGTGTGTGTGTATTTTATGAAATGTGTGTGTGTGTTATAGAAAACATATGACAGGAAATCATGACAGGTATAAGTTCTCAGATTTTCATGTAAAAATAGTTCATCCCAATTCAGTTTCATGTTTCATTCCTAACAGTGAATACAATGCATTCTCAGATAATGTAGGAAAGGGAAAACACATCAAATTCTCAGGTTCACAGAAAATATGTGGGACTGGAAAGTGCAAGCAGTGTCCAATGTTAACTGTGTGTGGGGGTGGTATTAGAGTGTTCTCTGGATAATCAAACAGTGAAGAATTGACAGTAACAGTGTAGGGTCTCAGCTCAGTAAAACCCTTACTGAGATTGAAATCTCAGAAAAATGTCAGTGAGGAAAACCAGAGTTGTGTGTGCTAGGATTCTGTGTACAGGAATCCAGTTCAGTTGAAATGGGAAGAATCAATTCAGTGCACAGATGAATAAGAGGGAAAAACTCTTAGTTTCAGTTATTCAATATGCAATCAAAAATCAACATTCGATTTCAGTTAAAGCATTGCAAAGCTCATGTGCTCTCAGGGAATTTGAATTCGACCTTACCTACTGTTTTCAGGTGAATGTGTAAACAAGGGTTCAATTTAAAAACTGGTGGGAAGTTCTCAGAAGTTAACAGGAGAATACAATGAATTCTAGATTCTCAGATATTACACAATTGCCTATATCTCAGGAAATTTCTTAGGAATTGACAGGAATTAAACTCTGTGTGTACCAGTGTACATCAGTTTCCCTTCCCTGTGATTCGAACTTTTATTCAACAATTCAATCACAAAGTGAAACCCTTACATCCTAAACTTGACATTTGATGAGTAGTAATTAAAATCATCACAATATTCATGATATTAAATCATTAATGCAATTCGAATCAGGGAAAAAAAATAGTAAAACAGTTCACTGATACTGGCAGTATCAGAAAAATGGAGATATCCCTATTAACCATTGAAATAACAATAATTAGGCTAGTTAAAGGTTGGTAATTAATATTTAGTGTGTGCACGTGTCATACACTCAATTTCGTGTCCAGAAACCAGACACGGATGTGTCCAAACCAATGCACACGCACACACGAGACTGCACGAGCTCGAGTGACCTGTGCACGTGTCCGCACGCACCCGACACGCAACCAAGTGACACGAGACTTGGGGAGTGTCGTGTCAAACACTGCCTCGAGCTCCACGTCAAATGACACACGGCCACGTGTCCTATACAAGTCGTACGACCCTGCGGGTAGCAGGATAGTGTGCCCAGGCGCGCGCGATCGTGTCCGCGAGTCCAATGTGACTCGGACACGACTTGAAACCACCTCAGTGCATTAGAAACCCATAAGCGACCCAAAAATATGAATTCCTATGCAAATACAATTTCAAATCTCGAACGAAATGCCCTTTGTGGCATTTCGTCGAACACCAGCGCGTGTCACTGATACGTGTCCGATACGGACACGTACATGACACGAAAATTGGAAAACCCTATACCTACAGAATCAGGACACCTAGTGCTAGATGTCTATGAAATTTAAACCTAATTTTAATGGGTGGAATAGAATGTACCTATGGGTGTTCTTCAACACAAAACTCTTTCAATGAGGAAATCTCCAAAAGCCACCCCATCTCTCAAATTGATTCAAATCTGTGATTTGACTCCACCATCAGCAAGAAAATATTGATTAGATCATAATGGAAGAAATCTCAATAAAAAAAAGGAGTCCTATTGATTAAACTAGGAAGAAATTAAATGAAGGCTTACCTATTCCTTAGGAAAATGAAGAACTAATAAAGAAAGGGGCACAAATTCCTATAGAGATATTATATAGGCAGGGGGTCTTGGCTGGTCACTTTTGTTAGGGTTAGGGTTTTTAGGTTTCATCCTATGGCTAGGAATGAATCAAGGCTAATGGGTGGCCTAGAACAAAGGGTTCTTTCCTAGTCTTTTGCAAATCACTTAACTAAACTAGACTTGACTTAACCCATTAACCAAAAGCATCTAATTCTCAAAGTGGCTCACTAAATTAGTTATGACCCATCTAGGTTAGGTCCAATCTAGGTTAGGCTAACCAAAATCACATGACAATAATTAAACTAGTATTTAAATCACACCATTCAATTAAATTATTTAAAAATTCCTAATAAAATATATTAAATTCAAATAATTCAAAAAAATGACAAAAATACCCTCAAACTAGAAATGTGGTAGTAACATTGACCATGGTGGTTTAGGTGTAGGCATGGGCTGGTTTCCTAAGAATTAGCATGAGACTGCTGCTGTGTGGGTTAGCTTAATGAGTTGGGCTTATGAGAGTTTAGATTTTAGTAATCCTATGTGTTGTTAACTAAATGGGCTAACTTGGAAGAATTGATTTTAAAGTTGGGCTATCTGTTTAGTTGGAATATATATAGTAGAGGATTATTTTGTGGGCTAATAGTTGCTAGTAAGTTTGGACTGTGGGTTTGAGCTTATTATTGTTAGTGTTAATTTTAATTAAATTGTACTAGTATTGATTAATTTAGGAATAATATTTCCAATAATGTTTAATAATTTTAGTTAATAATTGATATTATTTATTAGCTTTAAAAACTCTATGTATCAAGTAGCCAATTACTATATATATATTAATTAGTAAATTTTTCAAACATATATAAATGTAAGCTAGACATTAATTATTAGCTAATAGCAATATTTTTCTCTTACTAAATTTTAGATACTAGTATTTGTACTATGGTATTTTGTTAAAAAAATGTTTAGTAACAATTGAAGAACAGTAAATAATCAGAGTAGTAAATGCGAAAATAAAAAGATTAAGAGAGCATACGCAAACACAGTCATTTTTAACCTGGTTTCCCTCGTGGAGGACTAGTCCAGGCCTGAGAACTCTAGCTAAGCATTAAATCCACTATTTGTGAAATAGTAGTTATACCCCGTGCATTTTCTTCAGAAGAGACGTCAACTTCTTACAAAGATCGATGTGGCGATGCTTGGAATTTTCCAAGCGACTTTCTTGACTCTTACTAAAACTTCTAACTGAATAGCACTGAGCACTTTTAGGCTTAGGAAGCTTGTGGCTAGTAGATGATAAGGTTAAGGCTTATAAAGAAGAGAAGAAGAGATAATTGGATGATTAAAAATGAGAGAATTTAAGGCCTATTTATACTAGTTGGGATAGGCAGAATTCGGCCAGAATTCTGTGTCATGAATTCAAATTTTTGGCCGTTGGACAACTAGCATACAACAAACACTAAAAATTAGGGTCCTGAAAATCAGGGGACAGAGTTCGGCCCGAACTCTGTCTCCATGCTGACAGAAAGTTCAGTTAGCCTTTGTGGGCTAGTTTGGCTTTTGGTGGAGCTTTGGATTTGTTTGGGAATAAAGGTTTAAGCCAAGAATACCTAGTTCTACTCAGTTTACATTTAGCTAGACTCAATAAATGTAAAATAGTACAGACTCTGAAAACGAGTACGCTGCAGGAGAGAGACGACGTCCGTCTTGCACTGAGTTTTGTCTTGATGTGTCATATTGAATTATGACAAGTATCATATTGTCAAATTATCAATATTTGGTTGACTGTGATCCAGTTTGGGTCAACAGTTATGTCTGGATGGGTACGACGCCTTAGATCCAAACCCTATATATGATGTGGGAACTAGAAGTATGAATAATTAAATTCTTGTATACCAAGAATTTACTGGACTGGAATTTTGTTAAGCCTATCTTTATTAATAGAAGTCTAGTTGAAGAGGATCACCAAGCTCTCGTACAGCTCATATGACAATACAATAATGTATTTGTCTGGAGTTATGAAGATATGCCTAGACTCGACACAGAAATAGCAATGCATCATCTCAATATATTTCCAAATGTCAAGCCGGCAGCAGCAACGTCAGTTCCGTCCGAAGTTTATGGAAGCTATTAAAACTGAGGTAAAAAAGCTTATAGCTGGTGGCTTTGTTCGTGAAGAATAATATCCCGATGGCTAGCAAATATTATCCCAGTCATGAAGAAGAATGGGAAGATTTGAGTCTGTATTGATTATCGAGATCTTAATTCAGCCTGCCCTAACGATGAATTCCTTCTTCCAATCACGGATGTCATGACCAAAAACACTTGTGGCTTTGAATGTCTGTCCTTTATGGACGAGTTTTCAAGCTATAGTCAAATTAAGATGTTCCCTGATGATGAAAAATACTCATCATTTCAAACACCGTTAGGGCGGTGTGGCCTTATGAATAGCGAAAAACAATTGATCTGCTTTCAGTACTTATTTGTTAATTAAACTACAGAAATTTCGTACGGTGTGACCCAGTTGTTCTCTCCTACCCAATGCACTAATCTAATGATACAAACACCTCTATTTTATTATTTTGTATTAAGTTTCTGTTGGGCACAAGTATGAATCTTAAATCTCGATTTGTGTTTCCAACTACCCCAAAAAATGAGAATATAATTCAATATTTCACTCCTTTCCAAAAAGGATCATACCATAACACAGAATATCTTGATTTCAATACTTTATTCTTCCTTTGAATGAATCAAGATGGAATCATAGATAACAAATCCTTTTTCCAATTGAAACATGACAAAACACATGATATTATCCAATTTGATAATTGTTATTCCTCTATCAGAAACACATGATGTTTGTGATTAGATTCCGCTTGCATGTCTGTGTGTACTTATCCTACTTATCTTAAGATAAAAGAATTCGATCTCTATGATTAATTAAATATATTAATTGAAAGTCCGTCTCTAAGAAAAATGTACTAAGAATTGGGTTAAAAAGGTTTAACCAATTTTCGGGTTTCGATAATGTCTAACTCAATAAATTCTTAAAAATTTCGGCAGTCTCTTTTTCATATTTTGGACTTGAAAATTATTCTCATTTTATACAAAAGATCCGGAGCAACCATTCGTAGAATTTTTTGGGTTCATTGACCCCTTCGATCGAACACTCAATACGGAATTCACACACACGTATATATATTGAGAAAAGCAATAATAAATAGAAAGATAATTTTTCTTACCAAGCCTATATTTTTACCATAGCAATTTAGCTATTGCCCCCAATCTGTTATACTAAAAGAAAAAACTACCAATTATTTGTTAGTAATGCACAATTTCAAAGTTGACATCAAAATCCATAACACATAGTAAGATCTAAACATATACTAACATATATCTTTCAATATCATGATTTAAAGGTATTGATCATTACGTAATCAAGCACTTAATTTATAATTAAACACTATTAGTCAAACAAATAACTAAATACAAATGAAATACCGTATTTTTGGAAGTTCCCGAAGTTCTAGAAAACTTTAATAAATTTAATGATTGAATCCATAACTAGATAACCTAACAAAAAAAATTAGAATCCATAACTAGATACCTAACTAGATAACCTAACAAGAAAAACTAGATAACTTATAGTCAATATACTTTAATTTTCTAATATCTTGTAAAGTTCAAATATCATTTGCTGACAACAACTACATATTGTCTTGATTTGACATTTCTTGGAATTATAAGAGTCAACTTGATGAATGTTTGAGAGAAAGTAATATTGGACAATTATTGCATTGAAAGCATTGCAATTAAAATTCAAAGATGATGGACTTGAGACTTCTAATTGAAATTCAGATATATTACATCTAAGAATTGTCGGTGACAGATGACGTAAGCGATGATGCCACTCGGACGAAGTGGTCTTGACACTAGAATACCAATGGAGAAGACTTGAGTAAACTGACTTGCCATTCATACACACCATCCTTAGTCTGTCCTTGTAGAAGTATTGCCCCCATGCGAATATCCTTTACACGAAATAAAGTGGGTAAGAATTCAATGGATGTATTGTTAGATTTGCAAAATTAAGAAATAAAAATAAGATTTTTACGCATGGTAGGAACACAAAGCATATTCTGAAGTGAGAAAGTATGTGAAGAAGTGTTTAGAGATGTAGAACTAGTATGCGAAATAGGAAGACTCGTGCCATCACCAATCACAACGTCGTCAGTCCCTGAATAAGGAGCTTGAGTTGATAGATTACTTAGGTTGGTCGTAACATGGTGCGATGCACCATTGTCAAGAAGCCAATTAGTGCTTTTGAGGTTGTCCGTTATTGTAACATTGGCACATGTGTGCCATGGAGCTGGAGGTTGAGTTTTCCATTGATGAAATGCACATTGTTGTGGATTGGACTGCATATTTGTTGGTGTCAAGCAGAATAGAGGACATTTTTGAACTGTGTGTCCTTGAGTACGACACCCTTGACACTTTTCAAGATATGGACAAGGAAAGGAATGATCAGTCTGCATATTGTGTAGTGCCATATCTCTATATCGTGCCCTGTTTTCGTCCTTGGGGTGCACGATAGGTCGGGATCAGTTAAATCGGTCGAAAGAAAATGATTAAATTAAGATCCTTTTTTTTGTTATGGAAAGGCTTTTCAGAATCAAGTCTCATATTCAATGGGTTGCGCCTCGAGGATTGGCTCTACGGCTGAGTCGGAAGAGACCCTCGCTGCTCTCTTTTTTATGCCACACTTGCTTTGGCTTTGGTTTTCATGAATGTGTTTTCGTGAATTTTTGATAGTTTTCTTGGCTTACATTTTCGAACTTCGCATTCGTATCGAATTCTTGAATGATACAGTATTCTAATCAGTTGCTTATGCGATTGTAGGTGATCGCGTAGGCGACGTCTAAGAGCAGCCAACCAGTCCCTCATCTGAGGCAAAGACTAAGGTGAGTGACTTACCTCTTTCGCCTTGACCCTCTGTTTCAAATCAATCATGAAATAAAAACTCAATTTGTCGCCATAGTATAGAATCAATGAATTGGGGCACGATTCTTCACGAAACACTCGCTAAAGGAAACTCGGAAAGACTGCATCAAATTGAGTAATTTACTCAGAAAATGTAAGTTTTACACCAAAAAGAAAAAAAGGTTCTAGAAAAGAGAGAATTATTTCAAGATCTGCAAAAACGGTCATTGGACAAATTGTCGACAAGGTGTAGTTTCCTCGAACAGTTCCTAGGCCAAGGAATCGATTCGGCCCGGGAGGAACAATTTATAACAAGTGCCAGCAATGTATCAGTGGGGTGATTCGAAAACTTTTGCATAGGGATCGCTACCCGCCGCGAAAGGGTCGCCATCTAACCCAGCTATAATCGGTGATAGCTTGACATTGCCAGTGACCTTAACACCCCCTTTCACTGCTTGAACTAACACACGTGACGCGAAATGATTATGATAACTGCGCAATGTATATAATTTCATATGCTTGCCTCAAAATATGTTAACATGCAAATCAATCAGGATGGTTAGAAAGATCACCAAATAGCTAACATATTTTACAAAACTGCTTGAACCAAATGCAGAGCTTGGGTTTAATTAGCCACTCGCCAGTACGTGTAATCATACAGACCCTCGCTCTTTGCAGGTGCTAGGAATCAAAAAGAACACGCCAACTGACCAAGGCGACGTTCGTGTTTTTGAAGCTTCGATCGCGCGTCGAAGACTCCCATCGCCTCACTTTTGAAGACTCTCTGCAATAGTCCAAGAAACATGTCTCCGCCTCCCTTCTTTCCATTTGGCTGGAATAATTTTGTTGTAAATGAGGGATGTATGTATGGAACGGCTCATCGACACTCCTTTTGTAATCGAGTCATATTGTAAAGCCCGTGCGCATAATTGTAATAGAGTCATTAAATGATGTTTATTGTTAATAAAATGCAAAGTTTTCTTGTCTTAATGTGTTGTTCAATTTGTCTGCATTTTCTTTCTTAGATGTTGTGTTTCGGATAACCTTATGACTATGCCTTGTGTGATCACAACCTAGTTTCGTACGACATCACGCCCGGGGGACGACTATCTGTTCTTCGGAATCAGAGTATGACATAATGGTATCGGAGCACGACTTTACGTCCTCGGCCACCAGTCTTGAGTCTTTAGTCTCGAATCGTTGACCTCATATCAATGAGATAATTTGTTCCATATGCTGAACCCAAGATATTTTATGAAACTAACGAGAGTTCCCTTTTTTCCACGAGTTACGGGGCCTCGGGCAGAGGAAGAAGCGAACGCTTCCAGTGGTGGCCCATGCAGGTCTTATAAATCAAGATATGTGAGTTTTACTAGATGGATGTCTCAATCAGCATTCACCTTTGATCTCTACTCGTGCTTTCTAATCTTCTGAATCTTGACCTGGAAGGTGCTTTATCCTTGACCTATCTTGGTCCTTCCTTATTGTTTCTTATATCGTTTTTTCAGTAGCATTATTCCTGGTCCTACTGATCAGTCGGGTGGAGTGCCTCCAGTAAACCAGCAGCAACCTGGGGATCAAACCCAGCACTCAGGGGAAGCATCCTGAGTCATGCCTTTCGGGAATCCAGAGCCACCAGTTCAGCCAGCCCAGCCTGCAGATCTTGACAATAGAATCCTGATAGAACTCATCCAGACTGGATTGCATCACAAGATCATCGGGACGATGCCCTGCAACAGACAGTACAAGAAGCTATGGGCAGAGTTGGTTATCAAGGGAATAATGTGGCTAACAGCTTCAAGTGCCTGAACCCTTCTGTCTTTGACGTCAGTGAAGATGCTATTGCTGCTGATGCATGACATCAGAATATAGAAATCATTCTGGAGGCAGCTAGGATTCTAGAGGAAGAGAAGGTGACTGTTGTGCACTGTAATTATTGGACTTAGCCCGCAGCTGGTGGACGATGATAGTAGTTTGTTTGGTGACGCCTGTCTTTTGGGCTGTATTCAATGACAAGTTTCAGATGAAGTACTTTGATGTGGTAGCTCGGTATGATCTGTAGACAAGGTTAGCAACCTCAAGCAGATGGAAAGGGCGGTCGATGGATATGCGACCGAGTTTTCAAGACTTAGTCCGTTTGCTCCCACCTTGGTCGCGACCGAATTAGACCGAGCACAACAATTTCAGCAAGGCCTCTACTTAGAGATTATTCTAGCGATGGAGCAGTCTGAGCACCAGACATTTGATACAATTTTGCGAGCAGCAAGGCGGCATGAGTATACCTTCCAAAGTATAGTAGATCGAACTAGAGGACGGAAGAGGTCTCATGGACAGTTATCTTAGTCATCAGCCCAGTCCCGACAGCTAGGACATTGACCATTGGAGCTCCTCGAAGGACGACCACAGTTTCGTCGGTTCAACATTCGACTCCGACGTACCATCAGCAACAGAAGCTGAAGCAATCTTTCGTAATAGGCTGCTCTCAATATGGGAATCCTTGGCACGTATTTTTAGAGTATCGTAGAGCACAAGGATTGTGCTTGGCTTGTGGGGCACCGGATCACAAAATTGGATCATGTCCGTATCGAGCCAGTTCATCTTTATCAACCCTAACCAGTCCATCGGTTAAGGCACCAGCACCAGTGCAGCAGCAGTAGCAACAGCAATACTAGCCTTCGAGACCGTTACTACCTCAGGCTCAACAGTATGCTCAGACCCAAGTTCAGATTCAGAATAAGCAGAGAGGTCACCAACAGAGGGAAACGACACCAAGGGGACAGGGTCAAGCTATGGCTCTGACCATGGCAGAAGAATTGGCATCAGGTGAGGTGCTGACAGCTACCATTCTTGTCAACTCTTTTCCAGCATCAGTATTATTTGATTCGGGTGCATCGCATTCATTTATGTCTGCACAATTCATAACACGGATAGGA
>JANAVB010032894.1:0-45459 GCA_029216955.1 Iris pallida
CTTCTGGTGGAACGGGAGAATAGGAGATAACTAGATTCGTTTCCCGTTGCTTGGTATGTCAGCAAGTGAAGGCAGAACAACAAGGCCAGCTGGATTATTGCAACCGCTTCCTATCCCGGAATGGAAGTGGGAACACATCACAATAGACTTCGTGACCGGTTTACCAGATCACCAAGTGGTAAAGATGCTATTTGGTGATAGTAGATTGGCTTACAAAGGTGGCACATTTTTTCTTTCAGAGTAGGGCAATCTACAGAAAAGTTGGCAGAGTTGTATATGCAGCAAATAGTCAGGCAGCATGGGGTCCCTGTCAGTATTGTGTCAGATATAGAGACCCGCTTTACATCACATTTTTTGAAGAGCTTACATCACAGTCTGGGTACCAAGTTAAGACTTAGCACGGCTTACCATCCCCAGACAGACGACAATCAGAAAGAACAATTCAGACTTTGGAAGACATGTTGCCAGCTTACACTCTGGATTTTAGAGGATCTTGGAAGAGCCACCTGCACTTAGTCGAGTTCTCATATAACAACAGTTATCAAGCCAGTATCAAGATGGCGCCATTTTAAGCACTATATGGTAAGAAGTGTAGGTCTCCACTAGCATGGGATGATATCAGGGAGAGAAAGATGCTAGGCCTAAAAATGATTGTCCAGACAGTTTGAAGTGGTTAAGAGAATTAGAGAGCGACTTCGAGTTGCGCAGGATCGACATCGTCATTGGGCGGACCAGCATCGTAGGCCGCTAGAGTTTTGTTGGGGACCATGTGTTCTTGTGGATCTCACATACCCGTGGGATCATTAGATTTGGCGTTCGCGGGAAATTGAGTCCCGATACGTGGGCCCATTTGCTATCCTTGATAGGATAGGTGATGTTGCTTATCATTTGCGAAGGTATGTATCGGACCCAAGCCATATCCTTGATCATTCTGAGCTGGTTGTTGGTACCAACCTGTCTTACGAGGAACAGCCTGTGTCCATTTGGACCGAAGAGAGAAGATACTCAAGAACCGAATAATTAGCATTGTCCGGCTTGGGGTCATCACTCTTTAGGGGAGTCAACGTGGGAACGTGAGGATGATATCCGATCACGGTATCCGCATCTGTTTGACTCGCAAGGTATATCTCTTTCTGTATACCTTGATTGTCTTAACTCCTCATGCTTGTCACCTTATGAGTAGAATTGCTTAGTGTCGTTGATAGTTAAACATAGATATGTTACATGCTATTGGCATTGTAGAATGATTGCTTACTCAATTTACTTGTACTTGGATTAGTTTAGCTTTGATGTTTCTATCCTGCTTGGATTTAAAATTCCGAGGACAAAATTTTTCTAAGGAGGAGATATCACTTTCCGTTCCCAGAATACGTATTTTTATACATGTACTGCTTTAATATATTTATTTAATATTTATCATGTATTGTTCTGTATTTAAATCCCTTTAATTTTATGTTAATTAATTTTCTGCCAATTTTTTTTTTGTATTTTACTTTCTGCTTTTATACTCTGATTTAGCTTTGCTTTGGGTTCGGCTTGGATTGGTTCAATTATGTTGGTTCATCATGAACCGAAACAAACCCCCACCTACCTAGCCGCATAGGCAAGTGCCAACTTGCTTCTTGATGGATCTCCATTTTTCTTGTTCCATTGTCTTCCTCTCAAGATTCTTAGATACTTTAGTACTTAGCAATTTCAATTTTTATGGCTCATTTCATGTAGATCTAAGTTTAATACATTTTCGGATTTCTTAGGTTTTGATCTAGCAACTTTGTTATTTTTTAAGTTTTGATGGTTTCATGTTGTAGAGAATTTCGTTCTACCCCATTTTGACCTATGGAAGTTCAGATTTGGGATTGGAATGAAGGATTTAGAGTGCTTGGAAGCAAGGGTTTCCATGGTTCTGTCCTCAGAAAATTCGGAGAAGAAGAATAGTTTTCGGCCGCATGAAGGTTTTTGGTCGCATGAGATCCTGGCCGTATGACAGTACTTGATCGCATGAGTTTTCATGCGACAAGTCATTCTGGCTGCATAAGCTATTTTTCAGCCGCATATAGGCTATGCCTATCCCAGCCGCATGCGCTCGTTATCTTCGAGCCGCATGAGCTCGCATCTCCTTGGCCGCATGAGTTGCTTTCCTGGACCGCACGCGACCGTCCTATTTTCAGCCGCATAAACGCTTGGCTTTTCTTAGTCGCATAACGCATAACATTCCGAGCCGCATAAACCCTACCTCTCTTAATCGCATGCGCTCATTCTTTCGAAGCCGCATGAGACTGTACCGTCCTGGCCGCATGACCCAGGCAGCGTTGAGCCGCATAGGACTTGTTCCCACCCTAGTCGCATGAGCATGGAACCCCCTGCATAAGGCTCGCGACTTCTTGGCCGCATAATATTCTGAGCCGCATAGGTGCGTGTTATCTCAGCCGCATGAGTTCAGACCCGAACCGCATAGGGTCCATATCTCCGGCCGTATGGACTTAGTCCCCTTAGCCGCATATGCATGTTTACTCAGCCGCATGAACCAATAAATTTCTGGCCGCATGAACTCTGGCCCTAATGCATTTTTGGCTGATCCTTGTCCCGAATTGACATTGATTGACATTGACTGATCGCCTTGGCATTCATTAACATTAATTATTATCTTGATTTATGATTGATCATGTGTTCCTAGTTGGAACTAAGAGACAGGCTAGTCGTCTTATTGAATGAAATAAATGAGACACGTTCATATTAATTATGAACTATTGTAATCGATTGGCCGATCCCGAATATTGGCATACAGGCACATGTAGCTACAATTTATTTATTTATCCTACTAAAGCATGTGTACTTTATAGTCAAGCATGATTATTCCGTGGTTAGTTTTGATTATTGCATTATGCTATATAAGACTTACAACCTAAACCGTACGGGTATCGTTGTAGAGTCGTGCATATCGTACCCCGTACGAAAGTACTCATTTTGAATGACCATGATCCACGGCATAGGATTTCACTCAATGTAGAGACTATTAAGTTAAATAAAATAATGATTGCATGGAGAGAATGGATTCCCGAGTTCTTACATGGCAGCCCTCTTTGGGACTATTAAGTGCCCGACAGGCCGGCTGGTTCCCACAGATACTACAAATCTGCCACACGGGCAGGGAGTAGTATATGCTTTATATTTATTGTATATTGTATATTAATGACGGCGTCCTGCTGGGACTCGTCTAATTCATGATTGGCGCAATTGATTGATTGGATAGACTAGCCTTGCTTGCACATAGTAAGAACTGAGGAATCCTTATTGCATAATTCCAGGATAACTTGGATCTCACAGTAGCAAGCCGTAGTAGTTGAATGGCCGTTTTAAATCGATTTGTTTGTGTACTGTATCTACTCTGTTCCCTAACTGAGATGATCAAAATGTCAGGACATGACGGGCCAACTTCTGTCCTTGTTTGGTTGGGAGGTTGGTCCGAAGTGTCGTGATGTTATGTGAGTCCCAGTAGCTAGCAGAGATTGATATATCAAATTCTCTTATTACTGGTTCTAATTCCTCATATCGTGCTTCCTTGCGGTACTTGCTATTAGAGGTTTAACCTCTCTGGTTTTGTATGGCCAGATTTAGAGCCGGTTCCCGAGGACTCAGCTTACTTCCACCTCCCAGATGGTCAATACTAGAGGGATGATCGCAGGAGGACTCAAGTGGGTTCCTTACTTTCCTGCTCGTTTTGTTACTTACTTTATACTTTGCCGTTTGGTACCGACATGTTAGTCGGATTGTCTTGTACTTACTTTTACATAATTGTAACTAAGTCAGACTGCAGCTGATAATAATTGTGTATACTTGCTACATCATCTGGCTATGTTTTATAAAGTCAGATATTAAGAACATTTTGACTAAGCGTTCAGGACGCCTTACTGCTTTATCTTATATGTTCTCTATTACTGTTTCTTGTTTGAATGATTGAGACAATAGATGTGAAGTGACCATAGCGATGTAGTATGCACCCCCCGTCTTTAAGACAGCATTGATCGTATTATACGGTATTCCTCTACCCGTAATACGTAGCTGGCTGAGTCATTCCCCCCTCTCCAGTATTCTGGTTCTAGGGCGTGACACGTCCGGTTTGTCGGGACGGACGCCGTATCGGGGTGTTTTTCTACTTTTTGAAAACAGAAATTACAATTTTTCGTGAAACTTTAACAACGTGTAACTTTCTACATACTAGATGAAAGTGAATCTAGAAGGTGCGTTACAATCTCGATTATGTTGTCTTTGACTGTCTTTAATTAGTTTCTACAAAATTTTAATGTGCGTAAAGAAAAGTGGCCGACAAGTTGGTGTTTTAAAACAATTTTTAATATTTCAGAAAAGTGGTTTTTCTCCAACTTCGTCTCGATTTTTCGAGCAAGTTGGATGGCCATGTTGAAATTCACCTAGGGGATATCGAAGAAGGTCATGTGGGCTTTCTACACGAATTTACGGATCTAGAATTGGATTGGAATTGAAGAAGAAATTTAATGGAGAAGTCGGATACCTTAAAGTGGGAATCTGTTGTTTTATTGTTGTTGTTGTTGTCGTCGTGACGATCGGGACGGAGATGCTATCACTCCGACGAGGCTGGCACGTACGCCGAGGAAAGGTACGGGGACAGAGGTGAGAGGAGGAAGGAAGGAAGGAAGGAGAGTAGAGGAGGAGAAATAATTAAGGATTAGGGTTTGCCATATAATATGTATGCATATATATATGAAGGGGGAAACAAAAGGGGTCGGCTAAGCTGCTGCTTGTGGTGGGCAGCCACAAGGCTAGCACCTGTTTTTTTTTTTTTTTGCTCTTGTGGTCGGTTCCCACATGGTGGGGCCGACCACAATGAGTTTGTTTTATTTTTTTTCTTTTCCTTTTGCTTTATCTTTCTATATATATAATATCCATATATATGTATATGTATATATCCAAAAATCTATTTAAATCCAAATAACACTTTAAATGTCACATATCTAATTATTTAATATATTTAAATATATTTACATATATATATAAATCCCATTCACAATAAACCAACTAAAATAATAATAATTTAAATAGAATGAACATATTTATTTATTCTCCACAAAATAACTTGAGTTAATAAAATAATAAAATCATCCCCTGGGTGGACTTATACCGCACACCCTTATCCTGGTCCAATTTTTTTTTTACAAATATTGTACGATATTATTTAATAATAAAATACCAATAATAGTACGAATAATTAAATAATTAGAAATTGTACATAAAATTTAGAAAATATTTGTATATACATAAAATATGCCTACATGACCACATTTGGTCACACTACATGCTTACATGGGCTTGGGTTCGGTCCGGGCCCAGTTCGGACTGGTTTGGGCCAACCGGGTCATCTAAAAATCAATATATAAAATAATTTAATTAAAATACTTTAAATAAGTCAATTCACAATTTGGTCTGGTTTTCCTAGTTTGGACATCACTATGGCTAGGCTTCCCCCTGCATGGCTAGTACACTAGTCAAGGCACACTGCAACATCTTCCGTGCCAAAATTTCTGGTCGCCTTGTGCTCAAAACACAACAATGGCTAAGATCATTTTTAATAATTAATAAAAACCATAAATTGTATAAAATAAATTTGAAGTCTAATAAAATAATAAAAATAATTTAAAAAATAGGGGTTTTACATCCTTCCCAACTTACAAGAATTTCGTCCTCGAAATTTAGGATTAATAGGGTAGATAGGGTTGAGGGATAGGAAGAGTTCGTCAATACCAAAATGCAATTAAAATTTTGAGGAGGCGATAAAACGTCGTTCAACACCACCGTGCAATAGAAAATTGTGGAGTCGATATATACAAAATATATCATGGTTATGGAATTGAATAAGGATTGCTAGTGAAGGTAACAAAATTTTTGAATATCCAATTTTAGAGAACAGTAAGGAATTGAGTAGACCAAAGAGAATAAATTAGAAATTTAGAAAATGTGATCCCTTAAGGGAGAACTGGATACTAATCGTCTTGCTCGAGGATTTGATTAAGTGATGATTAGAATCCCTCTCGTGCGTTCAAGTGGGACTAGAAGGGCATAAGAAAATTTCTAGGATTGGAGAGAAGTGGAGTTTAAGGTGAGGATATAGCCACATGAGTTGGTCGGTGGCTATCTAAATTTGTGTTGAAATAACTGATAGAAAAACTAAAGGTGATATCTTACATCTATCTATCATGTACAGTGTCTGGTCTTTCTAATATAAGTAAAATAAAAACAATAAAGAGTTCAAGACGAGGCTATCGAGTACGAATACGGGATTCATAGGCGACGGAAATAATTCAATTGAGAGTTGTCATTGCTGTCGCGGATGAGACTCTAAGGCAAGTTTAACTATGTCTCCATCCACGTAAAATAATTCATGAAAAGTGAACCAAAGTGTAATAGGTTGATCAGACCATCATGCACCGGTTCTGATTAGACAATATGTTATTGGGTGCACCCAATAATATGTCATGATCAGGCTTGATAACGAAATAAGCTTGCAAAACTGAAGCTACATTAGCAGCATGAGATAGTCAAAATATGAGCAAGGGAGGTACTGATGAAGGAAATTTTAAATAGTCCAAGATCTTTTAAAAGCAAGTCTTGCCCGAAGTGTGGGCCTTTACAGTTGTCGTAGTTTTCTTCACTTACGGTTTGGTTGTCTAGATAAGTTAAGGTCCTTTGAATTTCTAGTCTGAGTAAACTCATCAACATAATTCATAAGTATAAAGGTTTTGTTAGGTTGTGAGGTATTCTACCCAACTTACAAGAGTTCAACTAATAGTGTGATAGGACAATGGGTCACGCAATCAAGGTAAGTACAAAGTTAGGCATTTAATGAATGAAGTAGAACACAATCACCTATCAGGTTGAAAGAAATGAGTCAACGTTGGACCTCTAATTCAAGTCCGAAGTAACTGGTGTCATGGTAGAGGTTATAGTTTAGTCATTTTGACCAGAAAGTCATATAAAAAATAGAGTACAAGAAGACGTGTTTTATTGGAGCATGATATGTCTACAGGAAGGTGGGCTCGTCTAGGTCTTACATATAAAATTTGTTGGAAGGTAACAGCTAGTATTACACTCCGAATATCAAAGTCACGGTAAGGGACGCCAAAAGATCTAAAATAAAAAGTGGGAGTTCACGAGGTGATAATTAATGCAAAAAAATAAAGAAGATCAAGTTAAAGCATGAAATAAAATTAATTAAAGAATCCAGTAAAAATAATTTAGGATCACAGTTCTAGAGAGAAGATAGCCTCTTAAATGAATACAGTCAATGAACAATTAAATCATTATTCAGATTGCAACTGGGTTAGAAGGTTACCATAAAAGATCGAGATTCGAGGGGAAATCGAGTAAGTAAAGATTGAGATACAATATAGTTTGGTAGATGACTAGCAACACTTGTGTATATACTACTATCATGGTCATGAGTGACATGGCATTTAGTATAGAATACTTCCAATTTAGTAGGGCTATCTTGGTGGCCTAATATTAAAATTGAAAATTCAAGTTTCCTCCAAAAGTTTCTTAATAAATTTCTCTAAAATGAACTATCCAAATTTCTCGTATTCACTCCAAGCCGTCAAATTTAATCATAACCAAATCAAATCCCTTTCCAAGTAAACTTCCATCACGTTACACTAACCTTTCCAAAATTTAACATTTCTACTCCAACTTTTAACTCAAGAAACTCATGAATCAATTATATATATATATATATATATATATATATATATATATATATATATATCACCTCATAACTTTAAAACCCCAAAATTTCTCCAATAACCCTCAAGGTAGACCTTTAGCATATCACGAGCAATCTAAATTTACATCTCAATATTTTAACACACTCATCAACCATAACTTCTATTTCTAAGTCATTCAAACATAATCACAACTTTTAAACCCAAAATCCTATTTAGATTTGCAAAGCTTCCATCAAAGGACACGATTTCAATTTGAAACTTTTCCTCAAAAATTGTTTTTATATCTTCCAAATATTTTAAACCAAAATTTTAATATCATTACTCCCACTTAAGCTTTAAAATTAAATAAACATATAAATTGCAACCTGTACGACTCGATTTAAATCGTTCATACTGCCACTTTTATAATCTTAAGATCATTTCCAACAAAATTTATATCCGCTTAAAAATGTATAACTATAACTCAATGGATCATAAATATCAAACTCAAAATCCAATCAATTTCTTAAAATATTGGTATATAGATTCTAGCTATTTTCCTGCAGTATCACATATCATGAATCAATCCTTTGGTGATTATTACTTAGAAATCTCCTGATTAAAACTTTCTTCGGTAATATCTCAACTTACAAACCACTAATCATTAAATCACACTTTTAGTAATGCCTTTATAACTTAGTTAAGGTCTCCGTGTATTCCAATTGCCAATGTAATCCTCCTAGCCATATGGTTGAGCAATAAGTATATAGTAGTGTAGTCATCTTCTTAACCATTATTAAGCACAAGGAGGTAAGGGTATTGGTAGAAAGAGTTCAAGCAAGATGCAAAAATCAAAGGAGGCAACGAGAGTTCAAAATTTGGAAATCAAGGAAGGTGATCAAGTATGTGGACAAGATTCCTAAACTCTAATCCTATATTGCAGGCTCACATCGGTACAGTAATGTAACCGAAGTGACAAACTCGACCTGCATGGGCCACCACAAAAACATGTAACGCCCCAGTCCCAAAATACTTGGGACCAGATACGTATCATGCCAGCTACATACATACGAAGCACACTCCAATATATGGAAACCTTGTATGTATACATAAGCTGTAAAATGTAGTAATCCAAGACAAACTAAATCTCATCCACAACAAAAAGAATAATAGTATAAAATCAACTTAAATATTTATGGTACAATTGTTGGGCGGAGATAAAGTCCACTATCAACTATCAAAAGGAGATAAAGTATACAAAAAAATGATCCATGAAAGTATCAAGATGAACCAAGAGCGATCATCTTCAAAAAATAGAGACGCCCACAATCTTGACTAGAACACCTGCAGTGAATCATGAAAGCACACACCTGGAGAATAACCAGGTCCTCAGAGGGACGTAACAAGATACATAAAAACAATACTATAATGAACTGTAAATGAAACATGACAAAAAAATCCCATGCTCCAACACAATGGAACCTAACCATCTAGGTGTAATGCAAGTCGAAAACTATACTGGAACGTATAAGTGGGTAGAAATAAAGCATAACATCCGCTAGAGGCTTTCACATGAACTAGTATACGTCTCTGACTGTATCTGACGCGTGGTCAGGGCCGTGCAATGGATATATCCCCTAGTCCATACTTTGCATTGCTAGCATACCTCCTGACCGTATCTGACGCGTGGTCAGGGCCGTGCAATGGATATATCCCCTAGCGATACACCCATAACAGGGAAACCATGAACCCATAACCGGGCAACTAGAAGGCTGTGGGCTAGCTCATACGTTCCAGTAGTTTTCCCTGCCCATGTATCACACAAGTCATATCCATGGCTTGGCGATCTATATCTCTATGCAAGTCGCTATCTAGACTCCGCTAATCCATAAATGAACCGACACACGAACCGTCCGTATCGGTAGCAAGTCAAATACGTAGGTTCGTGCCAACTCCATCATCCTCACTCTTGTGTCATGTATGAGACGTGTCAACAGGTTAAAAAGTTATGGAGCATAACCTCAACACATCGGAAAAGTCAGCTACCACATATGGTCCACACACACGCACACACACAAACATCGATATACATATCGATGGCACCCAAGTAATACTTGGACACACTTTACTAATGTAAAACACTAAAAATATATAAAATATTATGAATCAAATATAAGTACAAGATGGAAAGGTATCTTGCCTGAGGTTATGTGCAAAAGCAAAGATCCAGTAGCTCGAACCGACAAATAAACGAAGCCAGAGAAAGCCAAATCCTGCAGATGACTCCGGATGCTGCAACAAACATCACGAACAAGTTTGGAATAAAAGATATACCTAGGAAATGCCTGTCCAAAAGTTAAATTCTGGAACAGGAGCAAAATCGTAATTTTGGATCAAAATGATGTCCGTCGTTGGACCCGTTTTGCACTGAAATGCGTGCCAATATCTACAGTCTCTAAAGTCGTCAAACTACATGTCTATGAATTTGTTTTGATGAGATGAACCCAACAATATGTCAAATTTTGGATTCCGGTGGGCCGTGCACAAAATCGCCCGTTGAGTGGGATTGTGGGCCCGCTAAAATGGCGTCCCGATCAACCTTCTCAGAATTAAACCAAACTTGGCTCACAGGACCAAAAAAATATTTTGAGTCCAGTGGCGCAAGTTTCGTCACGATTTGATGAGTGTGCACAAAGTTGTGACTTAATTTGCAAAGGGTCGATACGGGGTATCTCGACGGATACGCACTGATTTCGTCGCGCACATACAACGAAATCGGGTTCCGTCAGTTCCCACACGTCGATAACATCCATACGCGCCTTTCGATGCGTATAGTGTGCGACCATGTTGCCCGGTTTGTCGGAACAGACGCCGTATCGGGGTGTTTTTCTACTTTTTGAAAACAGAAATTAAATTTTTTTGTAAAACTTTAACAACGTGTAACTTTCTACATACTAGATGAAAAGTGAATCCAGAAGGTGCGTTACAATCTCGGTTATGTTGTCTTTGACTGTCTTTAATTAGTTTCTACAAAATTTTAATGTGCGTAAAGAAAAGTGGCCGACAAGTTGGTGTTTTAAAACAGTTTTTAATATTTCAGAAAAGTGGTTTTTCTCCAACTTCGCCTCGATTTTTCGAGCAAGTTAGATGGCCATGTTAAAATCCACCTAGGGGATCTCGAAGAGGGTCATGTGGGCTTTCTACACGAATTTATGGATCTAAAATCGGATTAGAATTGAAGGAGAAATTTAATGGAGATCGGATACCTTAAAGTGGAAATCTGTTGTTTTATTGTTGTTGTTGTTGTTGTTGTTGTCGCCGTGACGATCGAAAGACGGAGATGCTATCGCTCCGGCGAGGCTGGCACGCACGCTGAGGAGAGGTACGGGGACAGAGGTGAGAGGAGGAAGGAAGGAAAGAGAGTGGAGGAGGAGAAATAATTAAGGATTAGGGTTTGCCATATATATATGTATGCATATATATGTATGCATATATATGAAGGGGAAAACAAAAGGGGTCGGCCAAGCTGCTGCTTGTGGTGGGCGGCCACAAGGCTAGCACTTGCTATTTTTTTTTGCTCTTGTGGTCGGTTCCCACATGGTGGGGCCGACCACAGAGTTTGTTTTATTTTTTTCTTTTCCTTTTCTTTTCCTTTTGCTTTATCTTTCTATATATATAAATATATCCTATATATATGTATATGTATATGTATATCCAAAAATCTATTTAAATCCAAATAACACTTTAAATGTCACATATCTAATTATTTAATATTTAAATATATTTACATATATATATAAATCCCATTCACAATAAACCAACTAAAAAAATAATAATATTTAAATAGAACATATTTATTTATTCTCCACAAAATAACTTGAGTAATAATAATAATAAAATCATCCCCTGGGTGGACTTATATCGCACACCCTTATCCTGGTCCAATTTTTTTTACAAATATTGCACGATATTATTTAATAATAAAATACCAATAATAGTACGAATAATTAAATAATTAGAAATTGCACATAAAATTTAGAAAATATTTGCATATACATAAAATATGCCTACATGACCACATTTGGTCACACTACATGCTTACATGGGCTTGGGTTCGGTCTGGGCCCAGTTCGGGCTGGTTTGGGCCAACCGGGTCATCTAAAAATCAATATATAAAATAATATTAATTAAAATACTTTAAATAAGTTAATTCACAATTTGGTCTGGTTTTCCTAGTTTGGACATCACTATGGCTAGGCTTCCCCCTGCATGGCTAGTACACTAGTCAAGACACACTGCTACATCTTCCTGCCAAAATTTCTAGTCGCCTTGTGCTCAAAACACAACAATGGCTAAGGTCATTTTTAATAATTAATAAAAACCATAAATTGTATAAAATAAATTTTAAGTCTAATAAAATAATAAATAATTTAAAAAATAGGGGTTTACATACTTGAATACATTTTTTTCAAAAGGAACGGTTGATTCTATTTTGTTTATAAAATCCTTAGATAATCATATTTTATTAGTGCAGATATATGTAGACATTATTTTTGGATCATTAAATGAGATGCTATATAACGATTTTGCTAAGTGTATGCAGAGTGAATTTGAAATAAGCATGATGTGAGAACTAACATTCTTTCTTGGACTACAAATCAAACGAAGTTCACAAGGAATCTTCATCAATCAAGCAAAGTATACAAAATACATGCTAAAGAAGTTTGATATGGACAATGTCAAACTAATTAGAACTCCTATGGCAACTTCTACAAAGCTTGATATAGATGAAAGTGGTACACCAACTGAAGTGCATAAGTACAGAGGTACGATTGGTAGTTTACTATATCTAACTGCTAGTCATCTAGACATTATATTTTCAGTATGCTTATGTGCTAGATATCAGGTTTGTCCTAAGGAATCACATATGAGCACTGTTAAGTGTATCCTTCGATACCTTACAAGTACTTTGACAACCGATCTATGGTATCCAAAAACCTATTCGTTTGACTTGATAGGTTACTCGGATGCGAATTTTGCTGGATGCAAGGTCGATCGTAAAGGTACCAGTGGTACATGTTATTTCCTAGGAAAGTCCTTGGTCTCCTGGTTTTCTAAAAAGTAAAATTTTGTTGCACTATCGACAACCGAGACTGAGTATATAGCCGCAAGACGTTGTTGTGCTCAAATTTGTGGATGAATCAAACTTTGGAAGACTATCAGTTATCTTATAACCACATCCCTATTTACTATGATAATACTAGCATAATAAATCTCACGAAAAATCCTGTTTGTCATTCTTGTACTAAACACATAGAAATTAGACATCACTTTCTTGGAGACCACATTTTACAGGGAGATATTAGTTTAGAATATATTGACACTGAACATCAATTAGCTGACATCTTCACTAAACCCCTAGCAGAAGATCGTTTTAAATTTATTCGAAGGGAATTAGGAATTTTGGATGTTAAAATTTTATAATTAAATATTACTTGATCTAAATTCATAAATTCATAGAAACTTTGGTTATAAGCCGAAAGGGCCCTTCTAACAAAAAGACGTAAAAGTCTAAGCGACACGGTGCCAAGTATCTTCGGACTACCGCTAGCTGGGATCCAGCCCCTATAGCTAACCCAAAATATTCTATATGTTTTATGTATTTTGGTTAATTAATATTAATTATTTTTTCTTCAACACAAGTATTTCTAATTATACTTTGCATAAATGTTAAAACTTGTATCACTTTTTTTTTCCAATTCTGTCATGACTACCCAGGGACCGAACTCGTACCGAGCTCTGTCCGAACTCAGGCCGAATTTGGTCTAGAGTAATCAGAACAGAAGCTGGACAGTCGGGTTCTCCTCCTTGAAACCCAATCAAAACTTCATCTTCTCCATCACAACAACCGAAAAACTGCCCGAAACCCTAACCCTAGCCACCCTATAACTCCATCTTCCAAGCCTCTCAAGCCCTAAAAACTTGGATTCAGAGCTATCCCGGGGTTCTCTTCTGCTGTTTCTATTCAATTTCGGTATATCTCTACTCTTTCCTCAAATTTTAATTTATATGGCTCCCAAAATTTCTCATTCTTCCAAAGAAAAAGAAAGTTCGAGAAGCTTCTTCCTCCACTGCTCCCGAGGAACGTTCTTTTTCTCTATTTAGGCCCGCCATGCCGAAACATAGACTATTTTGATGATTTCATTTTCGTATCACAAGATGCTTCGGATGAATGGTTTAATAATTTCATCAACGAAAAATTTGTTCGAGAAGTCTAATCAATTTTAATTTGTTTTTTCGATCATACAAACATCTTTAGACACTTTGACCTTGTCGACCTAGTTCAATCTAGTTTTTCTATCTATTGTAATGCTATTAGAATGTTTTATTGTAACTCTCGGTCACTAAGGGCACGGTTAAATCAAAAGTTGGTAGAATTGACATTGAGTTTGATGCCGATGATTTGGCAATTATGCTTCATATTCCCAATGTAGGGAAAGCATTAGTGGATATCACCTCAATACAATTTTTAGCCCATATGACTTTTGACTCTTTCCATGATTCTTTATGTGCACCAAATTCACGTCCCAAAGGCAGTCGTCACCCCAAGCATCTGAACAACTACTTTTATGATTTACATCGGATGGTATTTTCTGTTATTTTTTCCAAATAAACCTCCATCGATGAGATCACATACTTGGAACTCTCTGCTGTTTACCATCTCTACTTCCAAGTTTAATCAGTCTTCCTAAGACTATTGTCTCTACTATGGAAAAATCTTGCAAGAAACTGCGACGACTTCTATGCGATGTATCTGCCTTACATCTTTTAGTTCTTTAAGGTTATCTTGGACAATTGTCCCCAGGATGCTCCACCTGCCTATCTTCATGAGCATCCTAGAGTCGCTTCTGTTCCAGCAGTTCAGGCTCCTCCTCCTCCTATTGACCCATCAACCGACAGCTTACATCCTTTGCCTCATCCTTCCAGTGGTGTTTTTTTGAGTCTCTTCAGGCTTTGATGTTGGATCAGTTTAGGTCCATAGATTTTGTACCACTCTTCAGTTACAGGCCATATCCAATACCATGAGGGACGTTATCTACAGTTTTGCTCACAACCCTAACGGCCCTATTTCCATGGTTCGTGACCCCTCGATGATTGGTTATCGTATTAATGATCGAGAGGCTCAGCGATACTTTGACCCTGCTACTGTCTGCTATGATCATCACCGTACTGCTGAGTTCGGTCCTTCTAGGACGACAAATGCTGATGATGTTAAGGATGATGATGATTGAGAATGTTCCCTAGTGATATATCGTCACTTTTTATGATCAAGTTATGACTTTTCATGTATTAGTGATAGATGCTTCTTTTAAGCATTATCAGACTTTAGTTATTATGTGACGTTTATTTTTTAGCTGACTTGTATTAGTGTATACACTTTATGCTTTTCGTTTATATATCAGTTTACTATTTCCAGCACTATGAGTTATAATATATTTTTCTTTCTTATGAGTTTTTTTTTCACTATTTTCTATCTGTGCCGGGTACATCACTTTAATTTTGGTCATTTTGCTTATAAGACAAATGGGGAGAAAATATGATACTTTCATTACTTTGTTGATTATCATGTTACATTGTTGATTATCATGTTACTCTAACAAGTTTAACAAGTTTGCTCTGTTTGCTCTAAAGGTTTTTGGTTTGAGAATTTTTTTAGACTTCACAGATGTTATTTGACCAACTTGATTTGTTATGGGGGAGTATATCATTCAGACAGAACCTTACCATTTATTATGGGAGAGCAATTCCATTAGCAAGCATTGTACCGATGAACAAGCTACTTTCGTACCGCACAAGTCTTCTTCCCAACAAAGCTGAACAATAATAAAGTATCAATAGTAGTTTTATCAAATTATCAAAATGGGGGAGATTGTTGGTCTATATAGCCATGGTCAACCTGATTTCGATAATTGACTTAAACTCCGACTTTGATATGAAAAAAATAGAAGATCGCACCAATTTTCGTCAAACAATTTTTTCTACTTTATTTTGTATTTTCTATTTATTGAGTCTAGATAATTTGTGAGTCAGGATCACTGGCAATTTAGAAGTTTATCCTTGCAAACATATTTCTTTGATCCAAACCAAATCCTTGCTCATCCAAAACCCTGCTGAATCAAAATTGACCTGAAAAATCGCTTATCCAACTCGATCCACCTGAATTGCTACTAGCCAGTAGCAAAAACCTACTCCTTTGGATCTTTAACGTTCAAAATTATGAACATTGTCCTAACTGAGTTCTGTCCGAACTCTGGTTCAAAATTCCTTTAAATAAAGAAGAATTTGACATTTTTAATCACTCATTCATTCTTCATCTTCTCTATCTATTCTAAAGCCTTCCTATCTACAAAGAGCTTTCAATCTTCCTATTTCCAAGATAACTCTTATTCTTCTAAGTGTTAGTGGTATTCGATAGGAGTATTCGAGTTGTACAAGCTTGAGTATAAAAACTTTCTTCAGAAAGGTGTTGAAGTTTGATCATGGGCTTCGGATTAAAATACGACGGTGTTGAAGTTGGCGTGTTCTTCGGAGTAAGGCATGCGGTGTAATCTCTATTTCAAATAGTAGATTAATGGCGAGCAAGTGTTCTTGCGACTGGACTAGTCCTCTACGAGGAAAACCAGTTTAAACCTCGGTGTCTGCATATTGTTTTCTTGCCCTATTTAATTACTGCTTTACTTTACTGATTTTAATTATTTACTTATATCTGCTTTCACCTGCATAAAATTTTATTGGGGATATTTTTCTGCTATACTCTATTCACCCCCTAGAGGTGCTATCGATCCTACATATCTTATTGTCTAGGTTATCATGATCAGAGAATATGTTTGTTCATATTCTACTCATGATTATTTCGAAAATCCTTGAGCTGACATTGCTCTATGTACTTGGATCTTTATTGTTACAAATAATCATTCAAAACCTACCGGGTTTGTTCCTTTCGAGATTTATACTATATGGCCGAACACTCCACGTTTTGCAAAAGATATCACATATTTTTATTATCTTTTTTTACATTCAAGGATTACTTGCTCTATATACTTGGATATTTATTTGTTACAAATAATCATTTCGAAATGGAAGTATGTTGTCACACCTGAGTACCGAAATACGAGAACGGACGTAGGCCAGCTACACCGTATAAGATACGAAGACATCATACGGCAATCACGACTGTCAGTCTTGTTGGGTATCCTAGTATGCAATCAATCTATGGCCTAAATCTGATCTCATATCCACAAGCAATAATAATGAAATAACAAAAGAAGAATAATCATATAAAAAGCAGGAATACTTATTTGATAATCAAGAAGTCTATAATATGAAATGATGTAGACGAGAATACCTTCCTACACAGTTCCCACAGTTCCTAGTATAGTATGGAACTGAGGCATGTCCTCCAAGTCAAGTCTAGAAGATCCATAAGGTCGGTCACTGGCAATATGGGAACAATCCAGGGTTGGTCATGCCAACCGCAACAAGTACCAGAAAGGAATGCTCAAGGACGGGCGAAGAAAACCAGCAGGATAAAATATATGATAGGAGTAACATGTATGAACAACAGTAATAAGGGTAAAGGATTGTGCGGTACCAACGCACAATTACAGAATATAAGACAGCAATCCAACAACTAGTGCAGGTAAGAAACCAACAATCATCACAAACATCCACTAATACATGCATCGCCAACTGGATTTCGTAGTCTGCCATCAGAACAGTAGTCCATCCTACACCAAACAAGGACAAGGGAATAGATTACCGTGCCGGAATAGCGTTACGTACCAGTCAGCTTAGCAAGCAACAAGCCATACAATTTAGGTGAATAAGCGACCGCTCAATACCTACGGCTTGTTATGTGGAGGTTGGGTTACCCTAACAATGCAATATAGGAATCCTCAGATCGTGCCATATCCAACATGACTAGCAAGGCCAAATAATAACGCATAACACATGATTAAGCACCGGTCCCTCGGAAGGCCACCGCGTGAAACAGATCAGTCATATATCGCGTAGTACATGTAGTAGTCAGATACTGCCATCCACTATTGCAGACGATAACAATATCCGTGGAGGCCAGCCCGACACGTAAGGACGGGGCCTAGGGCGACCGGTAATGGACGATATCAAGATCTCGTTCCCTTCCAATGCTTCTACCAATTTTAGTTGCTTAATTTAACTCTATATTTACCTGGAATCACATGCTGTGGTCACATGATCATCCTCCTAGATGTCGTACCTCAATACGAGTACACTAAGTATGGATCCACATCGGCTCACAGAGCTCCAGATGGTGATTCGTTCTTAGTACCATGCAACAAGCAAGCAATCAATCGTAACCACTCTAAGCCTACAGGCCCCTACAGGCCAACTATCATGTCCGTAATAGAAGATGAATGCACTACCATATAATCGTATAGAATCATATAGCACATCGGTGCATACATAAAATAACACATCAGTGCACACATAGAGTAGCACCTCAGTGCACACATAGAATAGCACATCAGTGCATACGTAGAGTAGCACCTCAGTGCACACGTAGAGTAGCACCTCAGTGCACACATAGAATAGTACCAGCTCAGTATAGGTAATCAATTCAGGAACATGGTCAATCAGCCAATTACATAAAATCCTCTGTCCACCTCGTGGCATGGGTATCAAGTCAGGTACACGGTCAGAATTTCTACTATAATATCATCTAAAGTACGCAGGGAAGCCTACAGCTCCATCTATAAAATCGGTCTATACACCGGTTCAATATATCAATAGTCCTTCCATCTACGATGGAATAAATATCATGTTAGGAAATACGATCGCTAGATACTATGCTAATCACCATAAGTATGATAGGCCCTCTGGCTTATAAAATCTACCAAATTAATGATCACATGTTCTCAGTAATTGTCTTCCAACTACCAGAATGTAACAATCGTACCACCTAAACAGGGTTAGGCATCTATATCACAATAGGGACATGATCACTATATGCTATGCTACCCAACTATACAAGATTATAACCTCTACCAAATGAAGAGAGATACTAGGTTTTGGGCGTTTGGGAAGTCGGATAAAAATTATATATTGATATCTTCGATATTTTACTCATTCCGTGGAACATTCACACAATCATCAAAAATTGAGGAATCTACATGGTTTCTGCCAAATCATTATTCCAGATCAACCCTCCAAATTATACTTAATTCTCAATTATATCCAAAGATCACCATCCCAGTATATATGTAAGAACTGCTAGTCATATCTGGCTAAAATAGGACATCGTCTAGAAGGAATGGTCGAGGGACAAGAGTCTATTAATTAATGTCGCCGAAAAATGGTAAGGATTACATGAACCACTCCGGAGTAGATCCATGACCCTTAAACCAAACAAGGACCGGGGTCGCAGACCGTCTTCCGAGTAGAACCGCGCTCCTTACACTATCCGACGGACAGGACATGTCAAGCAGCTAGGCGACTAATCTAGTCATGAGTCTACCTAACAGATACTGGGATCAGGTATACTATATCAAAATAAATCTGCACGAGTCTAGTAAAGTAAACCAAAGGAATGGTTCTTCGAACCAAATTTTCGACCGAGAATTCTTAAAAATTTGGTAGTCTCCTCTCTATTTCAACCGGAGCACCCTGCGAGGTAGGGCTATGACCACTCGGCACAACCCGCCGCAGAATCACAAACTGATAACATTATGTCTCAGCCTCCAGTAGCGCTACGGTGCGTACTGGAAACCCAACCATAGCCGAGAACACTAAGTCTCAGCCTCCAGCAACACTATGATGGGTACTAGGTGCCATGCCAACACATGCAACAACAATTGTCATGTAGGGCGCATCACAGTATAGGTCTACATTTCTAAGCAAAATACAACCACAGTCGCAGGAATAGTTAGCCAAAGCCGTTACCCGACCGCGAGTCAGACACGGGACATATGGGAATAATCCATACATGTGAGTCGTACTCGTTTCCTAGGAGGTGTGGATGACCAGTCCGAGTTGTCCGATACGGCTTGACCCGGTATCGAACTAAGCTATCCTAAGTTATCATCATAAAAATTCTACTACTATGCTACACTACTTATAGTTTTATATTTATAATTATAATTATAATTAATTAACTGCAATAAAATCCAGCGGGAGGGCAAGACCCGTCGATGAGCAAGGGATACTTGCTTAGAAGGCTCGACTAGGTAAGCAAGTCTTCAATGTCCTGGATTTAAAGTAGCACGTCCATCGGGGTCCTCGGAACACAATAAACAATCATTAACATCAAATAATAAAATAATAACTTAAATCGTAAGAGATGGTAGAACGCTATATCGGATAGGTCTCACAAGTAGTGCAGGGATCTGACACATAAAATGAGGCACCCGAATCAATACAGACACACAAATCGAGACGTGTACGTCAATTAAGATACACACGAGATTCGAGATAACACGAATATCAAGATGAACGAGAAACAGAACATGCACGTAAATTAAGATGTGCACATAGATCGAAGGATCATGAATATCATGATGGTACACTAATCAATATGGCACACAATCGAGGTATGCACCCAAATCGAGACAGTACAAAATACAATATGGCACACAAATTAATACGACACATAAATCGTTTGCGTATACGTAAATCGGTGCAACACGGAGTTCAAGTAGTATACACAAGTAGGTGTGTGTACGCAAATCGATAAGGTACAGATCATGAGGTAGGCACAAAGACCGAGACAGAAAAATCGTGGCAGTGCACAAATCGAGATTGCATGGTGCCCAAGTCAGTGCGGGGCTTGAAGTGACCCGTTGCCTGAGACATGACATGGATTGGGGTAGCACGAAAACTAAGACTAGCACGTACACTGAGGTGCATGCGAACCGAGACGACACACAACCCGAGCAGCGCGGGAGGGGGGAATGTAACTCTTTAATTTTTTTAATAAATATTTTAAGTTAAGTTATTAAATTTAAATTGTTCATAATAATAATATTATTTAGAGAAATCAATTAGTGATAAAATATTTATTTTTATTTTTTTAAATAACAACAAGAATATAATATTTTGGAACAATGGTAACACATTCATTTTGGATCAAGAAATAACTCAACCACCCAAGTCAATCTCTTCACATTCCATTCTGTAACCCCCAACCTCTACCATTCCGTAACCCCCGACACTTCCATTCCGTAACCCCAATTCATCATTTTACATTCGTAACTTCTCTTCATTTCTCTGTAAAAGAAGAAATGTTAAGACAAAACTTAAGCATTACCATCTTCCTCCTTTGGAGAAACCCTGCGACTCGTGTCACACTTACCGACCTGACCTTCTTTCCGTGTTCGCATCTGCCCGTGAGCACCCTTCGAGGAGATTCGGTACAAAGTCGTGTCCAGATTTGTATCTTTTGGTGTCGGGCTAGGTAGTGTAGTATCCAGTTATTGTTATATTTAGTTTTTGCATGTGATGTTTATTTGATAGTACTATAGATTAGGTACCGTGGTGCTGTTCTTTTGAGATTTAAGTTTCTGCTTAGTTTCTCTATTATAAATATTTGAGTTACTACTATCATAGTTTTAGAAGATGTTGCTACTGATGTAGGTTTTGTTATATTTAGATTTAGATATGCTATTCAATTATAATATTTAATTTTAATGCTATTATAGGTGGGCTTGGGTTAAATAGGTTTTGTTGTCTGGTTAAAAGGTTCAGCAGAGGTGGAAATACTTTACGAAGCTAGTACAATAAATTTATATATACAATGTTGTATATTTAGTTTTAGTTACTAATGCATTACAAGTTTTGTTTGGTAGCCTTTGTATGGTTCTTTTAAAGTTTTTATAGGTTAATGCTAGGTGAGTAGTACTTCTATTTTGGCTGCAGGTTATAAGGGTTGGTTTTATGTGGTTTGTTCTAAAGATTTTGGTGTTTACCCATTTATATTAGAGTTCACTTATTATTTTTATCTTGATTAACTCACATCATTATTTATCGATGTTGAAGACGGAACACGTCCACTTTTCATTGACCTATAAATCATTTATTATTTCGATCTATAATCGAAGTCATCGACTTATAATCAATTTGTTTATCTTTTTAGTGATTTAATATCTAATCAAAATAATTTATTACTTTTTGTTAATGATTCGACCTATATTCAAAGTTATTTTTTATTATTAATTTAGTCTATAAATGAATTAATTCTTGTTTGACTTAGGAGCTTGTCTATGCTCCTTAAGTCAATGTGACTTTTAGTATAATGTTTTTATACAATATTTGGTGCAACTTGATATTATATTATTTTACGTATTTTCTTACCAAAACTTTACCCTTCTGATTTCTAATTTAGCATAACTTAAAACAAAGTTCATTTCAACAATTTCTAGTAGCAAAATTCAATTATAGAAATAAACTAGTGATTAGTTATTATTGATTTAAGATAGAATTAAGAGTGCTTAAATAAGGGTTAAGGGTAGATTTGGTTAGTTAGACATTATCTAATTGTGGAATCTAAGTTGTACCCTCTTTTGAACACAGTGAGAGGACCCAAAACATTATCTCTTCTTGTTCTATACCCTAGCTTGGAGAAGACAAGTACACTACATCTTTTACTAAACAGGTCATCTATAAATTGTGTTAGAGTTATTGAGTTGAAAAGTAAGATCTTCATCTTGTTGTATAAGAAGATCAAAACCTGTTATGAAAGGTTGAAGTTGGAGAGTCTTCGGATCCAAACTCTCGGTTGAAGTTGGAGAGTCTTCATATCCAAACTCTCGGTTGAAGTTGGAGAGTCTTCGTATCCAAACTCTCAGTTGAAGTCGGAGAGGCCTTCGGACTAAAGCTCTCGTGTAAGAAGTTGGCGAGTTCTTCGGATCCAAACTCGTGTTGAAGTTGACGAGTTCTTTGGATCCAAACTCGTATGTAACTATTTACTCAAATAGTGAATTAAAGCCAGAGAGAGTTCCGGGACTGGAGTGCCCCTTGGGAGGATATCAGGATATATCGTGTGTCGGTATTGTTGTTGCTTCTTCACTTGCACTTATATTTTTAAATTGTCAATTAGCTTGTGCTAAGTGCTTGATTAGTTAGCTTGACCCTATTCACCCCCCTCTAGGGTTACTACAAATTTGTAGTTGATTTATCTCCACCATGTCCGTTTGATTTTTTCTACTAAATATGTTTATTTATGCACTTTGTAATTTCAGTTCTCTGATTTCGAGTAGTTGCTTTATTTTGTATTTGCAAATGAGATTATATTCATGTATGTGACTTATTGATATGTATTGTGTACTGGAGTTCACTTGTAGCCTTATAACTTTAGATGCTAATCGAAAATTCATTAGATTGTGTATCTCCAAATACATATCAGTTGGTTATTGCCATGTGACTTCCACTCTCATATTTTGGAACTGGCATGTGACATTCACGAAGGAAATGATGTCAATGGTGATGAGTCATAAGGGGTGGCTTTAGGCATCGTAAGGTGTCATGACCCAACGACAGAGGGGTTTTATGTAAGAAGAGCTATTAAAAATTAATGAAAACATGATTATTGAATGGATTACGCGAGAGAGTTAGTGATGTATGATTAGTGTATGACTAGAAATAACTAAGGGATATGAAAAGTAAAATTTTAAAAATAAGGAATTAACTAGACAAAAATTAATTTGATTCGAATTTCGAGAGAATATCAAAATAATAAATTGCGACTATTACAAAATTTAAGGAACTTAAGGTACGTTTGGTTTACAAGGTTGGACAATGTAATGTAATTGACATTACACTGTAATCTAATTCAAGTGTTTGGTTAGGAAAGAAAAAGTAGGATGTAATGTAATGTTCATTACAAGCTTGATTATATCACATCACTTTATTTTAAAACCATTTACATCATAAAACTCGTGTATCTCAATTACATTACAACTTAAAACTTATTTTTGTTAAAAAATTTAAAATTGTTGTGATTTGGATAAACCAAATATGAATGCCCTTATCCATACCCACAACAACCTCTATCACATTTTCTCTATATAAGTTATCAATTATAAAAGCTACGTGCAGATGTATGGCTACCAATTTCTTCTCTTTCTCTCTCTCTCTCTCTCTCTCTCTCTCTCTCTTATTTTATAACACGTTATCAGCACGAAAGTTCGAGGTCCCCTTTTGCTCGAGGAGTTCCAAGTCGCCATTTCCAATCCAAAAGGGTGGAAGAGAGTCTATACCAACTTCAAAACCAGGTTTGTAGTTAGATGCCATATTATTTTTATATATGTGCTATGATCTGAATTCCAAATAAACCTATTTGTTTTCTTTCGCTATGTTTATTAATTAAAATTTGTCAAAATAATTTATTAATTAATTGAAATATGTCAAATAAGATACGACCCTCTAATTAAAATCCATGACCGACTCTTGGTACTGCACCAATATATTTTATAACTTATCCTTCCATCAAAGTCAGAATTGTAGAGTTATTTGTGGATAGGCTTTGGTGGTTTAGAAATTTTTAGGCTCAAAGCATCATCCTTGGATGAAGGGGTTCAAGGCTATTTATAACCAAAGCATTGAAAAGAGCTCAAAGGTAACTTTTCAGTCAGCGAACGGTATACCGTCGGTACGAATCGGTGTACCATCGGTATACCGGTCTGGAATGCAACGGCTAGAAATATAACCGTTGGGATCATTAAATGCTCAGAATTCGACCGTTGGATTTCCAACGTTACTGAATCGGTATACCATCGATATAGGACAGTATTCCGTCGGTATGTCAATTTTGTAGACAGAAAGTTTCTGTGAACAAAAATCGGTATGCCGTCGGTATAGACCGGTATACCGTTGGTATGCCGATTTCTATCCGAAAATGAACCTGGGCTAATTTATACCCTAGCTTTCGATTTTGCCATCCATTTCTTGTGTTTACAATTATTCCTAAGACTCATTACAGACTCCATATATACTTAGGTAGGTGTAGGCTTCTTCAGAGTCTTGAAATGATGATGGCATGGCTTGGCTTCTTCCTTTGATAGGTGCTGGCTTTTTTCCTTGGCGGCAATTGTCCAGGGATACTCAGTTTGTGAAAACTGAATACCTTTCGGGGGCTTCGCCCTCGAACCCCCGACGAGGGGTACTGCCCCCTCGACCCCCGTCCGCTGACCGGGCAGCGGAACCCCTAAGTGCGTGGCTCCGGAGGTGTCGTCGGATGGTTCAGAGAAATCTTGTGGGATCCGTCGTCTTTGGCCCACCATGATTTCTTCATTGCATATGTCTACATTGATCTTGCTTATTGATTTTCTGCATGTACATGTTAGACGAACAAAGTAATATACATGTAGCAAATATGATAAGATAAAGCATAGTATGACAATGCTAAATTTAAGTATAAGAGCTATAGTGATATCATAATGTTAAACTTAATTGCATAACCATAATCAAAACATAGTTTTGATTTTGGTAACTCAATTAAATTTAAGATATATATAATAAAAACTCATATCACTAATAAGTAAAATAATAAGCATATATCACCAAAGGTATAAGTATAAGTAGAAATGCTATAGTGATAGTATGAAGATTAGTGATAATGAAATGCTAAACTTAACAGATTAACCATATTCAAAAATATAATACAATCATTGGGCCAACAATCTCCCCCTTTTTTATTATGGCAAATCGGTTAAGTTTAGTATGGATACAATAGATGATGTATCACTAATATACAAATCATGACATAAGCAATATCACTAAAAGCATACTACTTCAATTACTTATACTTAAACTTACTTCTCCCTCTTTGACATGATCAAAAATAGGCTCTCCTGTACTAAGAGATAAAATAAAATCAATCTCAAGCATAGAAATCAGAGCATGGAGAAGTCATAGACAATCATGATCAAGATATACTAATAAAAAATAATGGGAGAAGGGTGTGTAATGATAAGTTTCTAAAGCTACATTGCTAATGTAGAACATCAAATTTTTAAAAGAAGCATGTCAAAACACAATATAGTTGGTAAAACAAATAAAATTGATAAACAGTCAAAAAATAGTTTTACCAACTTGAAATCCAAGAAAGAAACTCCAAAACATAATATTATATGAATTAAAACTCTATTTTTGGAAGGAAGCGATATACCAATTGAAATAAAAGATTTCAATCAAGAATTTCAGTCAAAAGCCCATGAGGATTAGATAATTGCAAAGTAATTGACATTAAAAAAAATACCAATTGAGATAGTTGGAAGATATAAATTTAATACCAATTGAAGTATAAACTTGAAACATTAATCAAAAAGCCATGTGAAAGTCAAAATTGTCCACAAATAAATAGTAGAACAAATAATGAATGATTAGTGAAATAGAGCAATTGATATAAAATAATCTCTTTATTTGCAAAATATATTTGCTTACCCAAGTTAATGCATTTGAACTCAATTACCTTATCATGCTATATGAATATCCTTTAGATAAACATGAAGGTAAAGGAGAAAAATACTTGAGAAAGAGACATTCAATCAACTTGAATGCTCCCCCTCAAAATATTACCAATATAGATAAACAAGAATTTAGGTAAGTCCTTAATAAGAAAAGCTAAATCAATTAAGCATATAAGGAAAGCCAAAACAATAAAAGCACAATAGTCATCAAGATAAGATATGAAAGTTAATATTAACAAGATGACTTATTTAATCCATATAAAAGAGAGATAAATAATAAAGACACTTGCATACACACTCATAAATCCTTCACAAATAAAAATATCATGACCACAATCAATATGATATAAAATAGAAAAAAAATATGGGTCCATGATGAACTAGGTATACGACATATTACAGGGTATAAATGAATTGAATCAATTAATTTGCTCCCCCTTAAAATATGTGTATATAGTTCCAAAGCACTTATAGCATAAAATATATAACTAAAGATTTGGGGGTAAATCAACTATGTATTTCTCCCCCCTTACTCAATGCATATAAGGCTACAATATCGTCAAAAGACGAATAATATCATCTTTAGTCAAGAGGAGATATCCAATTAATAGCCGCTAAAGATGAAAAATCAAAAGAATATTCTAATTAAGCACGTATAATCAAAAGATGTCATACATTAATCTATATAGAAGGATCTCATATTTAAATATGATAGATTAATGTATGTTATCCTTTGAGAAAATGTCATCATGAAAAAAATAAAGTCAATTAAGAACAATCATGATGATAGACAAAATATAGCTCAAAAATAAAATAAAATAAAACTCAAATATCATGTCCATGATTATCTAATTAAGAATGAATCAACCAATTTATTACTTTACATGGACTAGATATTTTTTACCATATATGTACCCATCAACGGGTAAAATCCAAACCTTGCTAATAGTAAATAATAATCCATAAAGATCAAATAGCAAAGGCCCATATGTGGCAATCCATGAGTAGTCAAAGTAGAGTAATAAATTAGTTTGATAATCATATAATAAGATAATATAGGACAACTCAACCATTAGGATCTTTTATCAATAAAAATAAACAAATTAAACATGATCCAACAAATCTCATAAAGAAAATCCCAAATCCATATTTATGATAAAATCTCATAAATCAATAAAAAATATGGAAAAGAGTCATTCTCATTTAAATGATTGCAAATATAATCAAAAAGATATGTAAATGATAATACGATGAAATCATGACTCAAAATGAGAAAAATTAAGAGATATTAATGACTAGTATAGAAGGAAGTTAAAGTAAGGAATCACAAACCTCTTTTGGAAAACAAGTTCAAATCAAATGTTTGTCAAACTAGTTTTAGAGAACAAGACATACGTATCTAAAATAGAATATAAATCACATCAAGACAATTCATACATCTTGTTTTTGGAAACTAGCATATCAAATATAGATTGAAACGAAAATAATAGCTAGAAGAGTGAATGTGAACATAGATTATATAGCTTAACAATATATCATAACTAAGTAGGCTACATAACTAATTAAGATTAATGAGGTAAGTCATTAACAAGATAAAAGTGCTCATTAAATCTTAAGTCACAAACACTAAAGATATTTGCTTAAGCATAGTGTTCACAATTAAGGGCATAGATTTTGAATGATCAAATGATTTATAGACTCTTTACTAAGCAATGGTAAGAGCAAGAAGATAGCAAAAAAAAATGAACTAATTCTTATCAAAATATGGCTGAAAAGATGTTCATAAAAATAATAAAATAAATCTCTTTGCCAAGTATTGAGATTAGTCCAGAATAATAAAATAATAGATTGATCTAGAAAAAGCAAAATATTATAGCCATTATGACATAAGTGTATTCTCTAGAAATAGAAAATCTCAACATAAAAGCTCAAACCATAGTAGCTAAAGTCATGAGAAATATGATGTAACAATCACATGTATTCTCGGTGCTACAAAAACATCATTGGACAACAATAATTTTACGAAAGCATAGTATCCAAGGAATGAGCAATGAAAGATTATTAAGAACAAGAAAGCTAAATGTGCTAAAGATATCAAAAAGTACATTTTTCAAAGAGCTTTTATAGTGCACCATAGTAAATTATAAAGATACAAACTAGAAAATGTGTACTAATTAAGGAGGTAAATTTAACATACAAGTAAAGCACAAAACTATGTGATCCTTAATAGAACATCCATAATTAGTCATGAGCACGACATTAATAAACATTTTTTTCTCAACATCCTAACTTAAAGGTATAAAACAAATAAATATCAAAAGTTAGGAATCATTTATATATATATATATATATGATACTATATATATCACGAATAGGCATACATGAAAAGATCAAAAATCAATTAAGAACATGTATCCATAATGCCAACTAAAAAGTCAAGAAGATATCATCAAAAGAAGACTTTAAGGAAGAGGTTAATTGATTCAAGAAGCATAAATTTGGTCAAAGGAATCAATAGCTAAAGTATGAGATAAGCACAAGTTTGAAGGTAACAAGTATAACTAAATACTCTTCAAGTCAATATAAAACTTTAGCTTAACTCATATGCCCACATAAAGATATTTATACAAAAATATATATCAATATAAGAAATACATGATCTACATGTAAATAAAAATTTAATAAATATAGTCATGTATCCTTAATGAATGTTTGAAAAACTATCACAAATTCAAAACACATATAAATAAGCTTTATTAGGCAAAGACATAATTGATTCATAAGAGATTTAATCAAAATAAATATGAGAATCAATAATGAATATATTATATAAGCATAAGGTTAAAATGGAAGTATAAGTGTATACTTGTCAAGTGATAAGAAACTTGTGCTAAACACATATATTCACAAATACCGATTAATGTAAATATGACATATTAAAAACAAATCGACAAAAAAGTAACTATCTCAAAAACTTTAAAGACGGAGAGTTAAAATCATATTAACTCAAATCAAAACCAAGCTCCTATGGACTAGAGTGATATGCATGCTTTTTAAGAATAACGAGCATGTTCACACTAATAGAAAATGAGTGATAAACTACATAGTATAAACTAATCATTTAAGTCGAGTAACTAGTCATGCTAGATAAAAGAATTAATAAGAAAATTAACTAAGCATGCTAGTATTATATCTCACATTGATTTATATAAAAGGCAACTAAAGGATATCAATGTGAGCTAGTAGCAAGACATCAAGAGAAACATGCTAGATTCTACAAATAAATAATTTAAAGAGAATCGTTTAGCATGTTACCAAAGTGGTTCTATTGACCACGCTTGTATTGGTACAATTGCTTGAAGATGACCTTTGAGCTTTTTGCAACCACCAATACGCTCCTCGGTACTATGTCTCGATATAAGAAGCTCCACCTACAATATTAGGCAAAGACTTTGGTATCCAAATAAATTTGGATTCACATTTGTTAGCTTTAGGGACCCATATACTATTTACTCTAGCATTGGTAGAAAAACTCCTACGAATAGGACAAGTTAAGCTTATGTGTCCAATACGAGAGCAATAGAAGCACCTAATACTAGTGTGTGCACATGTATCGGAATGAATATGATTATGAACATGTGACATACTAGAATGATGAACATCTCTAGAGTGAGCATGCATGAATTTGGTCTTAAGAATATCATGTTCTAATAGCAAATCATCATGCAAACAAGTAAGAGAATCAAATTTAGCATTTTAAAGCATAATTCTCTTTTTCAAATAAAGCAATTCTAGAAATAAAATTATCATTTTATTTCTTTAAAGAGTCAACAGAAGAATCATGCAAATGATTTAGCTCATGTGTTTGCCTCTTAAGATCTTCTATTGATGAGGAAAGAGATTAATTTTCAAAATTAAAGCCTCATTCAAACTCTTTAAAGAAACACAAAATAAGTTTGAGAATCAAGTCTAGATAATAAATCATTGTTTTCATTTTCAAAAACTCATTAGATTCTTCTAAATGAATAACTTTGTCTGAAAGTTCTTCATTTGTAGAATGAAGGTCATCAAGAATCTGTAAGATTGATAGCCATGGCTTTCTACTTAGGCATTTCTTGTATTTAGAAAAACATGATTGTCCATGCTACTAGAAGTAAAATCCTCTTTATCGGAGAAGGAGGAGGAAGAATATGATGCCATAAAAAATTAACAAGGATCTACTCTAAGGATGTTAAGCCTAACAACAGAGTCCTTGCTCTGATACCAATTAGTAACCCTAAAGGGGGTGAATAGGGTCAAGCTAACTAATCAAGCACTTAGCACAAGTTAATGGACAATTTAAAAATATAAGTAAGAGAAAAGCAACAACAATACCGACACACGATATATCCTGGTATCCTCCCAAGGGCACTCCAGTCCCGGAACTCTCTCCGACTTTAATTCACTATTTGAGTAAATAGTTACATACGAGTTTGGATCCAAAGAACTCGTCAACTTCAACACGAGTTTGGATCCGAAGAACTCGCCAACTTCTTACACGAGAGTTAGTCCGAAGGCTCTCCGACTTCAACGAGAGTTTGGATTCGAAGACTCTCCAACTTCAACGACAGTTTGGATACGAAAACTCTCCAACTTCAACCGAGAGTTTGGATCCGAAGACTCTCCAACTTCAACCTTTCACAATAGGTTTTGATCTCCTTAAAAACAAGATGAAGATCTTACTTTTAACTCAATAACTCTAAATAATTTGTGGATGGCAAATAAAACTTTGTAGAGTTGTTTGTGGATAGGCTTTGGTGGTTTAGAAATTTTTAGGCTCAAAGCATCAACTTGGATGAAGGGGTTCAAGGCTATTTATAACCAAAGCATTAAAAGAGCTCAAAGGAAACTTTTCAGTCAGCGAACGGTATACGTCGGTACGAATCGGTGTACCGTCGGTATACCGGTCTGGAATGCAACGCTAGAAATATAGCCGTTGGGATCATTAAATGCTCAGAATTCGACTGTTGGATTTCCAATTACTGAATCGGTATAGGACGGTATTCCATCGGTATGCCGATTTTGTAGACAAAAGTTTCTGTGAACAAAAATCGGAATACCGTCGGTATGACCGGTATACCGTCGGTATATCGATTTCTATCCGAAAATGATCTTGGGCTAATTTCTACCATACTTTCGATCTTGCCATCCATTTCTTGTGTTTACAATTATTCCTAAGACTCATTAGACTCCAAATACTTAGGCAGGTGTAGGCTTCTTCAGAGTCTTAAATGATGATGGCATGGCTTGGCTTCTTCTTTGATAGGTGCTGACTTTTTCTTGGCGGCAATTGTCCAAGGATACTCAGTTTGTGAAAACTAATACCCTTCGGATTCGCCCCCGAACCCCCGACGAGGGCTGCCCCTCGACCCCGTCTGCTGACCGGGCAGCGAAACACCCGAGTGCGTGGCTCCGGAGATGTCGTCGGGTGGTTCAAGAAATCTTGTGGGATCCGTCGTCTTTGGCCCACCGTATTTCTTCATTGCATATCCACATTTATCTTGCTTATTGATTTTCTGCATGTACATGTTAGACGAAAAAGTAATATATGTAGCAAATATGATAAGATAAACACAGTAGGACAATGCTAAGTTTAAGTATAAAAGCTATAGATAGCTAAATATTAGTGATATCATAATGTTAAAATTAATTGAATAACTAATCAAAACATAGTTTTAATTTTAGTAACTCAATTAAATTTAAGATATATAATAAAAAACTCATATCACTAATAAGTATAATAAGCACATATCACCAAAGGTATAAGTATAAGTAGAAATGCTATAGTGATAGTATGAAGATTAGTGGTAATGAAATGCTAAACTTAACAGATTAACCATATTCAAAAATATACAATCATTGGGCCAACAAAATTGACTGTAATAAAATAAAAAAAAACTTGACATGGCATCGCCAATTTGGAATGACAATTGAGTCCATAGGTGGAGTCCTACCCTAAGCTCAAGGTAGAACCCTAGAGGGGGAGGGGTTGAATAGGGTAATAAAACCAAGCAACACAGTTATCAATAATAATGAGTAATTTAAAGATAAGAGAAATCAAATACTTGACGTATCCTGCTATCCTTCGTGAGACACTCCAGTCCCGAACTCATCATACTTCAATTCACTATTAACGAAAATAGTACAACACGAGTTTTGATCTGAAGGCTTGCCAACTTTTTACAACACGAGCTTTAATCCGAATGCTCGTCAACTTCTCTTCATAAAGAAAAGGGTTTAGATCTTCAAAAAACTTTAGAAGATCAAAGTTTAAAACTCTTTAACACCCTAAAGCTTTTGTGGATGACAAATAAAAGTTTGGTAGAATATGAGATTGGCCTTTGATAGTTGAGAACATTTAAAGCTCGAAGGGATGGCTTTGAATGAAGGGGTTCAAAGCTTTAAATACAAAGCCAATAGGAAAGAGGAATTAATGCAATTTTATGTTTCCAGATGATATATTGTCGGTATACAGCCTGCAACATAAATGACTATAAATATAGTCGTTGGATCGCAATAATTGATTTGAATATGACAGTTGGATAGCATTTAATGTTCCAAAGTTGGCCAAACGCTATACCACCGTATTGAAGTATATCATCGGTATGCCGAATTCATGTGGTCCAGACTTGCTGTGACGGATCAATATACCGTCGATATACTCTGGTATACCTTCGATATTCGAATTCATGTGGTCAAAGCATTAAGTAATAATTCGATATACAGCCAATATACCGTTCAATAGGCCAAAAAAGAACTTGGATATTTGCTAGCCAATTTTTCGGTTTTGCCAACCATTACTTGTGTTTACAAGTTTTCCTAAGACACTTTACAAACTCTTGAAGGACTATATCAGGTGCAGGCTTGTCTTGAGTCTTGAACCTTATTTGAAACACAAGGAAATTGAGCATGATACTTTCTAAAATATCTCGTAGCAACTTGTGCTTTATCAAACCCAAGATTTCTACATTGAGAATTTTAACTAAAATAGTACAAGTAGACAATTATGTAAATAAAAATCAATATTAGTAATGTGCCATAATCTCTTACATTTTTATAATTGACAAAATTGTAAGGTTATGAAAATTATATGGTTACGGAGAGAACTCTCATGTAATTGATAAACTCTTCCTCACGCTATTTCTCCCCATTATATTTCTCTCCTTTGTTATTTAAATCACCAAGTCCTCAGAGAGACGTAATACATAAAATATGCCTACTATGACAGTAAATAATATGCATGAAAAGACAGAAATAATGCAATAAATCAAGACTAGACAAAATACAGTACAAGAAGAAAACATGAAAGAATGGCATGTCGTCGAGAATCATGCTAATAAACGTGACTACAAGTAAATCGAGGTAAAACCTCAACTCGGTGGGAGCTCACGACCCTATAGATCGCAGCTCGGTGGGCTCACAACTTATAGTAAGTCTCTATCGTAGCTCAGTAGGGGCTCACAATAGAGAGTGTTCAAGTATAGTCATTGTCTATAACGAGGTCCTCGCCTAAACTACAAGTCAATCAAGTCAAGTCAACATATTAAGTCTAGATCAATTATGTCAAGGAAACGTGGCATAAGATCAGACAAGGACAATCTCAAGAAGTATACAAGAATATGGAATGATATAACATACAATAATAAAAAGATAGAAACTATTTACGTGCACGTATAACGATAAAATAATTAACAGGAACAAAAACAACAAGTAATCAAGTATGACTGAAAAGAAATAATATAATAAATGCATGTAAATACTATACTGTCATGACCCGCTCGAAAATCGGTCACGAGTCGGACACTCCCAGCATACGTTGGGAGATACAACGTAGTAAGTTGTACTAAGTATATAATATCTCAAGTCACACCATGAAATCACATCACAGTATCTAAACACGTGCTAAATAATATTATAAATTACCATGTCTTTATAATACAAAAATTATCAAATTTAAAGGTAAACCTGTACAACAAAGTCCCAACCCTCATTGATCTCCTCGTACCTCCAGGCTAGCTAAATATCAACAACTCTTCATGTATCCCATAGTGCTAAGGTAGAATGTATCGACACCTACAATATCCAGTCAGGAAAGGAGCAAAGTACAACCCTACGAAATGAACATGTACAATATAAAATTGTAGTGCAATGAGTACGAAAAAAGTAAGGAACGTGAAGTACAGGAAAATAAATACATGAACTGAATCCTGAACATGAAATACACAGGGAACCTGACGTCTGCAACATATCAAATACATCCAGAGTGTGTGATCGGCTTGAGAACATGGGACATGAAATGGTACGGCCTCAGTCCCGCGTGCACGATGCAGGCCTAAGCTATTCACATGAATTGTATCGAGTTTGATCACACATCTGTAGTATTTTCCCTCCCAGACACAGGTAAAGTACATGGAACATGAACAAGAGCACAAGACCATATCGTGTAATATCGTGTCCAAGATGAAAACAATGCAATACAGAAATACAAAGTAGAGTTCAATCGTAGTGTACTTGCATTTGTCCTTGCAAACCAAGTCTGTCTCAATGACCACCTAAAACAGGGCATGAACAAGTTAAATTTTAAAAGTGACATTTGACTAAAATGTTACTAACTAATCATCCTCAAAAATATTACCAAATAATAACTATTAATGTATATCTTTAACTAATAATCTAGAATATTATTAATTGTATATCTACTAATCAAATATATTTATACATATTCACTAGCAAAAGCGGTAGCAACTATATAGAAAAGCAATGGTAGGTTATAAATATTATTTAGAATCTCGAAAACATATAATATAATTTTTTAGTTTTAACTAGATAATAATATCAATAATTTGTAAAGCACTAATAATTTATTATGGAAACATCTTTAGGTAATTGTATATATGGAAACATTTATTAAAAATAATATTAGTAAGATATTTAGTGTAGCAAAATAATCTTTAGTAACTTATATCGAACATTTAAATGTTAAACTATAGTAAATATTTAAGAATATGGATATAATCTTATACCAACATTATTAACCAAAATTATTTATTATTAGTAGAAATTTAACAAATACAATAAATATTGGCCAACAAATACTATCCCAGCCCAAAGTAAACTAAGAGTTTTAGTAAGAAAAGTAGCTAATGCTCAAAGCCCAACCCATTGACAAATTCCCTTATTAAAATAAAATTTATCAAATTAAACTCGGGCTTGAAGCCAAAGCCCACAGCTATTCATTAGCTTTAGCAATCAAATAGTTATACTCAATACAATGGGCTTAGAGCCCATAGCTCAGATTTATTAGGGGTCAAAGGCCCCTAATCTTCTCTCAGCAGAGAGAGAAGAAAAAAAGCAGATGACCAGAAGGAAGAAGAAAAAGGGAGGCACCGCGGAGGAGGGCTCGCACTCGACCAACGAAATGGCCAGACGCGAAGAAGGTTCGCAAAGCTCCGTGAGGCGCATTGAGGTTCGAGGTGGCGGCAACTGCACAGCTGGACTCCGGATCTGTCGGTCGACGGAGCGGCCGGAAGAAACGCAAAGGGGGATGTCTCCAGATCCGATCGGGATCTGGTGGCTGCGATCCGGCGAGTGAACTGACGCGGCGAGGCAGAAACCCCAGGACGGCACGGCAGGAAGGGACACCATGGGTATCTGGAGGCGGAGACCGCATCATGGCATATAGAGGCGGTTCGAGCCTCACGGTGAACGCCGGAGGAACACGGGCGATGAGCGTGCTCGCTGATCGAGACGGCACGCGGGGATTGGCCAGTCTTGGCTCGCGGTCGAGGAGCAGCAGATCCGGTCGGAACAATCAGATTCGATCGATCCGGTCGTCAGATCTCGGTGCTTACTACGGTGATCAACGACGAGACCGGGACCCGACGAGGCGATCAATCTACCAGGGATGGAGGATCTAAGGTCTGTCTCGGTGGAGGGAACTTGCAGGTAGCGTTGGATTCACAACGATGGCGGTGGGCGACCACGGCACGGCTCATCGGAATCGTCCGCACGGTTAGGAAACGCCCAATTTGGTCGTCGGTCGCTCTCAGCGGTCAGGTGAGCTTCTGATGATGGTGTGTGGTGTTCCTTGGTGTCGAGCGATGAAGACAGGAATACGGTTGATTGACTACGCGATGGATGATGACGGTTGTAATGGAGTTGCGATGTCGATGTGGTGGTCTGTGTTTGAACGAGGCTAAGTGGTGGCCGGAACAGTATCGATATGTTGGTATTAAGTGGTGGATGGTGGTGGCAGGGACTTCTTGGTGGCAGGGTGTCCGAGAATGGCAGCGGGGTGGAGACAACGGCATGATGGCCGGACTTGACCGGGGTCGCGGCGGTTCGGTGGTACACAGGGGAATGATGGCTTGGTCGGCAGAAAAAAGGTCGGGAGATGGAACAGAAAGAAAATGTAAAGGAAAGGTAGGGAACAGCTCTGTTGGAAGTATGAATGAGAGGGAGGAGTGTAATATTTGTAATAAAGTATTGTGGAGTGCTCCTCAAGTAGAGTGACAACCATGGTAAATTATATTAGATCTAGGTCCTATAATGAAACAATATAACTAACTATAACTAACCTTAACTAATTCTTTAACTAATTATTAAGACTAAACAACCCATTAAAATATTAATAATTAATTCAACTCTCTATTGCATGCATATATGTAATTGTAACTGGCCATGTGAGAACAATGTATATCGGTGCTCTTGTAGTATCTCTCTAGGTAACCTAGCCTAGATGTTCATGTCTATTTTTGCTAATTGATATTTGACTTAACAAATGGTATGCTCTAGTGAATAAAATTTGGCATTGAAATGATAGGAACTAATACTACAAATAGACAATAAAGGTTTAGAAGCACAATGCATTGGAGTCTCAATCAGTAATACTATTGTAAATTGACAAGAGAATAGTTCAATAGCCTTAGCTTCATTTAGGTTTGAGAATATATACATATATATGCAACGAACAAGTAAATCCTATGTAGCTCACAATCTAAGTTGAAGACTTAGTAGGCCTCAATAATTAATAAAATCAATATTTAAATAATAATATTCATAAAATAATTTATAAGCTTCCAAAAATCATAATATTGTTTTCCGAAAATAAAATTTAAATTTTAAGAAAAGGAATTCATAACTCAAAAACCAGTGCAAAATTTTTATAGGTAGAAATCCAAATTCTAGGTGGTTACAAATCTACCCCCTTACAAAAATTTCGTCCTCAAATTTTAATTAACACATTAAGTACAATTAAGAGCAATCAACTACGAAAATCTTGAAATACACACAAAATAATCGTTTAAACATTGAATCAAAATTTAAGTACGAGTAATCAAAGTTTAAAACCTAGTCATGATAAATTCTAACTATGAGAAAATCAAAAAATTTGGCATAATATAAATATCACAAAAATGATATAGTCATGGTGTAAATCCTAAATGATCAAATTATGACCTAACTTCAATTAAAAAAAGTTTATGTATAACTAGTACAGTTATGGCTAAAATTTAAATCATTTAAGCACGAGTTAGTAAGAACATGCTCAAATTATTTACGCTTGATGAAATTGCAACTAATAGGGTCATAAGTGCTAATTTATGTTTGTAGAAATGATATGACTAAGAATAAAGCAAAGGAATTTAAAATTTTACCCTTTTCAGAAATCAAATTTAAACCAACAAAATTCAAGTTCCAGAATTGATTTGAAGCATGATTAAATTTTTTAGGGGCGATTTGATCAGAAGCATTCCAAGAGTAAAAATGGGGGTCATGCAAAATATCCAATAATTAGGCATGAACAGAACATTATCAAAACTATCCTGGTATAATCAAGATCTAGTCATATGACCAGAAGAACCCAAAAAAATATTAGGCATGGCTAAGACAAAATCAAAATTATTAATCCAAAATATAGTCAAAACGATATAGTCACTACTAATGGGTTTATTGGTGATAAACAAGGAACCAAACGACTAAGGATAACCAAACCATGAATTTTGAAAATTCGTCTTAGCTAGAAATTAATTAAAAAACAAAATCAATTCTTTGAAACCTGATCAAAGGAAATAAATCATTCGGGCACGATTGGGATTAAGATCAAAATCATTCAGATAGAAGGGCCAAATCATTTGTATGATCATTATGATCCTAATATGATTAAGATAATTTAGGTATACTCAAAATTATAACCAAAAAAACAAAACAAAATATTCGCCATGGCATGATTAAAACAATATTAAAATCAAGGCACGATCAAATTTGAAATAAAATCTGGCCACGATAAAAATCCCATAAATATGCTTTAAAATCATCTAGATATGGCACAAGTATCAGTAAATCTGGTATATAATTTTATTGAAAACAAGATAGTAATTATAGGGACAGAGAAAATCAAATCATGATTTAGAAAAATCACACGTAAGATTTAGGAAATCAAGCATTGGTTATAAGATAGGATATGCACGAAAATAATAACTTTATAACCTAATCACCTTCAAATCAATCACAAACTTCTATAATGTGTATGCCCTCAAAACTTATCACTAATTTGCCTACCCCAGGTTCTCTTTTATCTTAACTATCCTTGTCAAAATGTCTATCCTCCAAAGGTACTAAAATGAGCTATGAAACCTATCTATATTTTCCTCCGTATCTATATAACTATCTAACGTCCCAGTCCCAAAATACGTAGGACTAAGAATGCGTATACATGCCAGCTACGTATCAACTGGACTCCAACCCAGCTCGGATATGTATAAGCTGTCTAGAGGTCAAATATAACTATATCTAGCAAGTCTAACTATATCCCAATCCATAAGATATCATCTCAAGTGAGAACCAAGTGTACCAATGTGATTAAATAGTACACTGATTCCACAAGTAAAATACCAAGAAAAATAATATGTAGTAAAGTTGGCCATACCTTAATACAACTGTCTGAATAAGCTCATAATAAAGAAGAAAAGCTTGTAAAACTAGGTTATATTAGGAATAATCAATGATAAAAAAATGTTAATGGAGGAATAGATAAATAAACTACTAATATACCTGAAATCCTAAAGATGTAACCGCCAATTACCAATTATTCTATACAGCCAGCTCAACAACAACCTGTCACCAGGTCCTGAGGGACATAGCAAGGTACATAATACATGTCAAGTAAAAGTAAAAAGTATATATAATATCTATATAATATATATATATTATATAATATATATATATATAATGAAGAGTAACTGCCTAACCATCTAAGTGCTGTTGAGAACAATCCTAATACCAGGCCCAGTCGTATAGGCAATCACCCATGGCACCGTGTTATGATACCGATAGGCAAACGAGTAAGCAACTCCAAGCCTCTGCTACAGAGACAAAGGCACACGAAAATAACTAAGTTTAAATATGGATGCATGATCATGAGTCTATACGCCAATATATTTCGGTGGAGTCCTTCTCACCCCATGCTCTTAAACTATCCAGTCACGTCAAGTATGAATCATGCACCAGTAACAAGTCACGCTAGCTATTATTACATGCTATCACAGAGTCCATAGCCACGGATATCTCATGTCAGACTTCGTATCATATCATCATCATCCATCGTGTCCGTGTCCTGTGGTCAATCGTATCAATGAACACGAATTCAATATATTGTCATGCCTAGTGTCGATACTCGATATCTATAAGTAGACATCGGCACCCGAATACTATTCAGACGCTAAGTATAAACTATTCCTACGTTATGATATATAGAAAGATAGAAACAAGAACAAAGCAAAAAATGAGCATGTACTGAAACTTGGTAAGGTACACTTGCATATCTCCTGTAATTGTGTATACTGTGTCCAACTCCGATATACTCCGTCACATTCTCCTAGAATATACATCCACCAATCAATGACACCTCTATGACATACCATATATATATATTATATATATATATATATATATATATATATATATATATATATAGATATATATATATATAATATATAATAACTATCCGACTTAATCTAACATATATAGCGTTAAATCTACCCAATAAAATATATTTTTATATCATACAAATATGTTATTTATTCTTTAAAATATTTATAAATAATTCATAATAATTTTAGTCTATCTAATGCATAGAAAAATAGGTATGCAAGTCATACATTGATCTGACGTCAATAGTCACCAACTTGTATAATAGTTTCTTACCAAAACAAACAATTTTAAACAAACAATTCTAAAAAAATTATGTAAAATATATTTTATGACAAAATAAACACAATAATTATTTAGAATAGTTCATTAGGGTTCTGAGTCTAAAAAGACATGTAGATCCTAGGTTTCTCAGCGATCCGACAAAATACGATGAACACGAATTTTATTTAAATATAAAATCTCCACCAAGTGGCACAAAAGTATATGGGATAGAAAGATTAGGATGTCTAGAGTACTACTAAAAATATGTGAGAGGTCAAAGTGTTCTACAAGTCATCGAAAACTCGCCCACAAATGAATTAGTTTCGTCTGGACATCCTGTAGCAAAATCCTGGACAAACCGTACGGAACCACGTGGGTGGCCAATTGGAGATGAAAATAGACATAGCTTCACATTAGTTTTGGTTTTACGAGAAACAAACATCGAAAAGTATATGAAATCTCGTGTACAAGTCAGCCTACCTGCTATGACGAATTCAGCACAGTTTAATCAACTTCAAGTGCCTTCCACGTCTTGTACGACCAAACGGGGCTTCATGGCTCATCGAGAAGGTGCTGGTATGATAGGCGAGTGTCTTAGGGTCGAGATGAAGGTGGTAGAAGGGTTGGAGGTGGTCAAAAAGTTAGGTTTCTGTCGAGTGGAAAGGAAAGTGTGAAAATAGAAAAGAAAATATGAGCGCTCAGTTTGGATGGGTTTCGGGATGTGGGAGGGGCCGGGCACTAATTTAAAATATAAATAATTAATGGTTTAAGGGTTGGAATTTGATAGGAATTTGTATGATAGGATTTGGTTAAGATTTGATAGAGATTTCAAAAGATATGCAAGATTATGCATCAAAAGATTTGAATTGTTTCCAAAAATGGAAACGAAAGATTTGATTGGGTTTAAGCCTACTTGTTGTGCAAAATCTAAATAAAATCTATCTAAATTAATCCAAATAGGTTATGGAAACGAAATATATGCTATACCAAGGCTAGTTGGACTAGTTTGGGTCGGTTTGATTTACAACCAAAATAGGCTCCGAAAGTCTAATAATTGAGTCTTGTGTGCCATTTGAAAATAAATAGCACATATGAACTCAATTGAGTGAAAATTATTAACATGTGTGTAGTAGGCTAAAATAGTTCAAAATCGTATATTAGGTCAAAAATTTGGTTCGGATTTGGGCCTCAAATTGAAATTGGAAAATACATTAAATTTTACGGTAAAGACTAAATTGACTATTTTTACCCTAAAGTTGTGTAAGAAAAATATAATGCAAGGAAACAACTTGAGTGGGACATGATATGCCTAAACGAAGGTGGACTCATATAGAACACAAATATGAAACTTGTTTCAAAAATTGTCTAATGCTACGTTTAAAAATCTAAGCTACGACAGTATATTTATGATCAAATTTAAATATAAAATATACATTTAATTAAAAATCTCATTAATAAAATAAGATACATAAAAATCATGGTGCTTACATCCCACAACCCTTTATGAGGATTGCTGGAAAGCAAAGAGACCCCTCTTCAGCCCTATCAAGCCTGGAGGAGTCTCGTATACTCGTTTAGTCCGTAAATGGCCAAACTTGAAGGTTATTCTCAGCCATAACAAAAAATCCAAACCTACAAGTTGGTAAACTTTCACATGTGTTTCATCTATTTATTGATCAAACCTCGACCAAACCAACTCTAACTTGTACCTCTACGTGTCCCCTACCTTCTCTCAAAGCCTTGGCTCGTGGATCGCAACGGTTTGTTCGTGACACAAGTTTTATGACAGGGTGTCTAGGTTTAATCGTACTAGACATAGCTATTTTTGTGACCCTTTGCGAAGCCATACGACGACTTCATGACCCTTTTTGAGCACCCTAACATCCCGATTTCACCTATCATTCATGTCCTTAATTATTTGATAATTTTGCATAGATTTATGGTCATATCTTCGTTATTTTTGTCGCTGAAATCCATTAATCTCGTCGTTATATGTGTTCATTGTTGTACAACCAATTGTCATATGATTTTTGGTGTTTAAAGTCATGAAAACTCATGAATTAATTTTGGAAATTATTATTTTAAATATATTATTTTAGAACTTAAATTAATATTTTTGTGTAATTATAGCTTTCCAAATAGCCTGAGAAATTGCGACCTTGTACGAAATTGGACTTGACAACTAGTGTAATAATTGTATATAAATTATATTTAAAATTATTTTACAATATTATTCCATAATTAATATAAAAAATATTATATAAAAATATTTTATTGGAGTAGCATGTTACCTATAGAGTTGTGACTAATTAACTAGTATATGGACTATGAGGGACCGTGAGGCAACTTTAGAGGGGGATGAATAGAGTGCAACGGGCAGATCTTATCCAATTAAACGTTATTCTATGTGAAGACAGTAACCATAATATATGATGTATACGTGTAAATAAGATAAGTATAAAAAGCAGCATAGTTTAGAGAGCAAACGCAAACACCGATATTTTTATCCTAGTATCCCTCTTAGAGGACTAGTCCAGGTCCAAGAACTTTTGCTCGGAGTTGAATCCACTATAGTCACAATAGTGAAACACAAGCTTGAATCCAAAGTGCTTGCAACTCCTACAACTTGTGCTTGATCCGAAGGACACAACGACTTCTAGAGATAGAGGGAGAGAAACTTCTTGAGCCAAGCTCTGTACAACTCTTTCAGAATTCTAACCGAGACCACACTTGGAACTAGAAGATTGAGGAGTTGATCTTGAAAATAATAAAATTAAAGCTCTTTGGTATCACTTATAGGATAAGAAAGATGAGAAGAGAGAAGTGAGTAAGAATGTGGAAATCCATGCCTATTTATAGGATTTTTGTGATAGATTTCAGCCAAAATTCTGGTGTATATTTAAATATTTCGAACATTGGAAACCACAATATCTGGGATTGCACAACTGTCTGGTTTTCCAGAAATGTCAAGACTGAGTTGGCCAGAATTTGGCCAAAGTTCGGTCCGAGTTCGGTGTACAAAAATAGTATAGATTTTTGGCATATTTTTGAATGATTTTTGTTTGAATGGGTTGGGCTATTTGTCGATGGACTTGTAGGTTGTTTGAATGGACTGTTGGGTTCATATTTAAGTGAACTTCTTGTACCAAGTATGAATCGATGTACATAAGTCCTAGACTCATAAAATATAAAATTATATAGAAATGACCAATTACAACCTTCAAGCAACAACATTGTTGGAACATGAGATGAGTCATATTGCAATATATCGAAACATGGTTTAGTTAACTATCAAAATCAAGTTGATTGAGACTGAATGTGCAAAAATCTCTCTATTTTGATAATTGAAAAACTATGATCTATATGGCAAATCTCTTTGAATAGCCCAAATCTCCCGTAACTTGTGGAGCGATTAGATATGACAATGTGATGAGTCATAGTTGCGCATATTTTCTCTCCTTTGTCATTTGATCAAAATGCTCCCTTAAAATGAATGTAGTATGTTGACAAAAAAACAAGAGAGTTAAAGTGTACAACAATAATATAAGACTTGTAAGTTCAAAATAAGAGATAGCATTGCTTTTATTGATTTCATCTACTAAGTTCAAACCAAAAGTACAGTAGTGAAAAATGCAGTGAGTGATAGAAATCAGAGCCATCTAGACAAATCTACTAACAACCAAATTCATCAGTTATCATCATTGTTAGTATCAGGATCAAGAACTAGATTTGGTTCATAGAATGCATCAATAGGATCCATGTATCTCCGAACGTAGTCATCATGGATGCGATAGCCATGAATAGTCGGATCACAGACAATCGAAAATAGTCGGCAGGATATTGAGATAAGATGTACAGAATAACAATTAAGGTATTGTAACCCCACTGTTCTCGAATAAATAAGAATCTTTTTTGTTCTAATATTTTTATTTTCCTTTATTTTTTGTATAATTAAATTATAATTGTTTATTAAAATATTCTATTTGGATTTATTTAATAATTAGACTATGATTTTCTATTAGAATATTTAACTGAATCTATTTTATAATGATTATCCCATTATATTTTATAATTACAATTTTCTATTGTAGTAATGGCAAGCTTGTAATTACCTTCAACTTGTATTTTGGAAATATTGTGGAATGCTTAGCCACATGACTTGGTGGAAGTATTCTGGAATCATCATTAACTAATCAGAATATTTAATCAAGATTAGTCTGGAATATTCTAGGAAATTCTTTCTAGTCCATCTGCCTAGAGATTCTAGGACTTTCCTAATAATGGCTACAAATACCCCATTAATGACAGATTTATTTATTCCTAAATCAATCATTAGTGATCCTAATGACCGTGTCTCCACCGTGTCCATTTTATTAATTAATTCTTTTTATACTATTATGTTTCGACATGAACACTCCATGTCGACTCCATTTCATGTGTCCTGTGTCCCCTGACATAGAAATACATCCAGGATACCAATCTCCCGTATCCGTGTCCCCTGATATGACACTGTTACACACAGTTTAAATCCTAATTTCTAGCCTAACCCTAACCTACTGCCACCGCCGTATCGTGTCCGGCCAATCTCATCGACCGAGTCGTCGCCTCGAGAATCACTTTGAACTGCCATGTCCAGATCAGATCTAGAGCTCATCGACCGCCACCATAGCCGCCTCATCAAGACCCTCTCCATCGCTACTCATGCCACCGGAGATCCCGTTACCATGTCAAACGACTCCATCACCACCGATCAGATTGGCCGTGCGCAGCTGCCCATCCACCACAGAAGTCACCACCCTTCCGTATCTGCTCCTTCGCTATGTCGATTATCATCGTGCGCTATCATGTCCGACCACCTCTTCTGCTGGAGGACGATGCGCCACTAGATCTAGCCACTGTTGTCGACTGGATCTGGGCCGCTGTCTTGCTGAAACCTATCCACGTCGGAGCATCGTGGTGTTGCCATACCGAGCCACCCCTTCTTGTACCGTTCATGAGCA
>JANAVB010032895.1:0-32167 GCA_029216955.1 Iris pallida
CGGTCGACCAGGGCAATGAGCTCCTCTGGCCAACGAGCGCGAGGTGGGAGAATGGAATGGAAACCGTCTTGGGGAGGAAGGGGGGTGGGCCGTCGGCCGGCGGCATCAACTACGGCGGGGGGCTGAGAAACTCCCCCTCCGACCACGCGAAACACCTCCGAGGCGACAGGGCGCGATGCGACCTAGGCATCCCGGCAAGGAGGGACAGGGAGCAAAGGGGTCCCTCCATCACCGACGGACACGGCGGCATCAACCACGGCGGGGGGAACTCCGAGAAGGGTGAGGACCCAGGATCGAGGGAAAGGAGGATCGCGGTCGTTGGCGCCTCTGTCTGAAACGGGTACGGCCGGGCCGTGACCCACCGACCGGACGAGCGGGGTCACCCGCCTTGAGAGAGGATGCGTCGAGGTAGAGGGACGCGAGGCGATGTCGACCTCTACGACGACGGAGAACGAAGGGGGCACGCGTCTGCCCCGGCGAACTGACGGGCGGGCGGGCGGAGGCCTCAGGCGGCAGGGGAAACCAGGAGGGGAAGAGGGGGGGAGGGATCGGGGGGGAGGAGCCCATTCCAGCGTCGGTCAGTTATATATATATATATATATATATATATATATATATATATATATATATATATATATATATATATATATATATATATATATATATATATATATATATATGATATACTTAGGGAAAAAAAAATATATATATATATATATATGATATACTTAGGATATATGCAATGGGTTATTGTTCTTGAGCTTATGTATATATGGTATTTGGGATTTATGTGCTTAGATTATGGGTATTTAGTTATGGGTGACTTGATAGAAATTTGGGAAGTTAAGAGTTAGTCTATTATAGAGTTTTTCTTTTTGCTAATCTCTAGTTGCCAACACCTAGATAGCTAGCATAGGTAAAACCCTAAGAAGTTGACCAGTTGATGACCAAGTACTTGGATGTTAAGAAATTGACTAGTTGTTGATCAGTGGTTGACCCTAGACTATGTTTGACTTAGTTTGACTGAAGATAGGATTAGAAGTAGTTTGATTGTTTGTTTGTTTGATCATGTTTGATTAGTGTAACTTGAGACCTTATTTGTGTTTAGGTCGAAAACATGGTTTTCTGAGGATATCTCCGACTCGTGGTACCATACATTTTGGTGGAGGTAGGAAGCTTAGCCCGCGCTTCATCGGACCTTTCATTTTCAGCGGAAGAGTCGGTGATTTGGCATACAGGATAGACTTGCCACCTGCACTAGTGGGTGTCCACAACGTATTCCACGTATCACAGTTGAGACGGTATGTGGCTGACCGTAGCCATGTACTTGACCATCCGGAGATTGAGCCGGGACCTACTCTCAGTTATCCAGAGCAGCTAGTGGAGATTCTAGATCGCCGAGAGAAAGTACTGAGAAACCAGGTGATACCCTTGGTTCTCGTCGCATTGAGGCATCATTCTCCAGGATAGTCTACCTGGGAGCGGGAGGATGAGATGCACGAGCGATACCCATAATTTTTTGGACCTTGAGGTGTAACGCCCCAGTCCCAAAATACGTAGGACTAGGTACATCGACATGCCAGCTGTATACATACGAAGTATACTCCAATATATGAAAACTTCGTATGAATACATGAGCTGTAAAATGCAGTAGAACCATAATAACTAAATCTCATCCACAATAAAAGAATCAATAGATATCAATGTTGAATTGTATTTGTACAAAAGTTGGGCGGAGATAAAGTCCACTACCAACTATCTCAAATAAAATATATAAAAAGGAATAGACGAAATAACAGGACGAGCCAAGTGCAATCATCTTTGAAAGGATGGAGAAGATCACGGCCCGACTAGAACACCTGCGAAAGACAAGAGCACACACCTGGTGAGATAACCAGGTCCTCAGAGGGACGTAACAAGATACACAAAGAACATGCCATAATAAACTAAATATATAATATGTCACAAACCAAAATAAGTGACAAGACGACAACAAGGTAATCTAACCATACTATTGTGTTCATGCAGCTAAGAACAAACCTCCAACGCATGGGTATCTGGCTCAGTAGCAGTAAATCAGGCATGGTCCCATCAGGATACCAGAGACCTTAAAGCATAACATTCATCGAATGTCAGAGGCCAGCAGTATCAGTAATAGGAAAGTGCATACGGATCCATACGTTAACGAACTGTTCTTCCCACCCAATGTCTAACTGAGTCACATCCATGTCTCATATACCTCTACTAACTGCTAAGTCTCCTAACATGCCTCTATTAGCAGTTAGCCCTAACGCATGCGCATGGGGGATCAGCCCACACACAAGAACCTCTACATGCTACTCATCTCACACATCCTCGTGGTACAACAGTGTCAAGGTATATGCGATACACTACAGACGGTAGTCTCTTAACTCTAAGTCCATATGCAGTCAAAGGATAATAACAAAGTATATCTAATATCACTGAGCAGACAGTAAATCAAGAACAGTAAGAACTGGAAATAACTGAACAGTGATATGTAATAAAATGCAAACTAAATATAAACAGTATAATGGTAAGGTATCTTGTCTGATGTTACGCCTGATGTGGTACGATAATCCGACAAGTCATGTCTGTCCAGTGGCCATGTTTGTTGTGAGGAAATCCGAAAGAAATAAGTATGTGAGTAGTCATGGTCAAATGTTATATAATCTAAGAGGGAGACTTACTTTATGTATAAGATGATTCTTAATTTTTAAAAATATATACATATATATATACTCATTTAGGAAATCAGTCATAACTATCTAGGAAAATATTTTTACCACTTATAAAATATTTGTTGTATATTTTACATATATATATACCCATGCTACCAAAATATCTAAACTAATTCATACAATTAATAATAATAATGATAATCATAATATACATAATAATAATGAGGATGATAATAATGATAATGATAGTAATAATAATAATAATAATAATAATAATAACAATTAACAAATAATAAGAGAGACATCCTAACATTAATACATAACAATATTATATATTATTACTAATAATAATAATAATAATAATGATAATAATAATATTAATATCTAAAGCAAAAGAAACCAGCAAATCCCTTCCCCCCCCCCCAAATTTCGTTCAGTGAAGGAGAGAGGGTGAGAGAAGTACAGAGAGGATAGTGCGGGAGTCTTCACCTGAAGGAGGCGGTGGATCGGCGGCGGGTTCGGCGCGCGGTGGCCAGCGGTTGAGCGAGGGGGAAAGGAGCTGGAGAGGAGCTGGAAGTCGGAGGCGGTGGAGCGCCGGTGGACGGAAGAAGTGGCGGTGGACGGTTGGCGCCGGGGAAGAAGTGGCGTGGAGGGAGAGACGCGGCGGCGACGGCGTTCTGGGCGCACGCCTGGCCGGAGGCGTTGCGAGGGTTCGGCCGGCGGACTGGAAGGAGGCGGTGATGGGGTTTCGTGGTGGGGCGCGGTGGTTCCGGCCGCTGCAGTAGCCGTGGTCGCGTCGACGGAATCCTGGCAGCGAGGAGGAAGTAGAAGCCGCCGGGACGGTTGGGCGCTGCGAGCTCGGCCGGTGGCTGACCCGTCTGTGCGCGGGCGGGCGGTGCTCTCGACCAGGGCCGGCAGAGGCTGATCTAGGCGGAGGTTGGAGTACGCGTGGAGGCGATGACCAGGTGAGGGTTCTCACCTCTCCTTCTCGTGGTTTGTCTTTGGAAAATAATTTGTGATGTCGATGACGACGGGGATGGTGATGGTGATGGTGGGTGTGGCGGTGGTTGTGGAGGGGTGTGGGTCGTGGCCGGAATCCGGCGGATTGGGTCGGATGTATGTGGCCGAGTGCGAGGGTGTCAGGGAAGCGGTGACTGGCCGTGGCGGTTGGAGGCCAGGTTGATGGGGCGTGGTGAACAGGGGTCGACCGGTGGCCAGGCGGGTTGCTGTGGTGGTGGTGTTGCCACTGGTGGTGGTGTTGGGCAGGTGGTATTGGTGAAGGCGACGGGAGATCGGGGATGGGTTAGTGAAGGCGGGACTGCCGCCGGGTTGGGCGGTGAGAGGAGGAGGAGGTGCTGGCAGCAAGGCTTAGGGTTAGGGCTTGGATAGATTTTTCTATTGTGTCGGGAAAGGGTCCGACATGGAATCAATGTAATTGTAAAGAATTGGAATAAGATTGGACGATGGTACACGGACACGGGGCACGCACCATGGTTGGAGAATTTGTGGAAGAAATTTTTTGTGGGAGATGAATAATGTGGAGGAGTACCTGCCTATATTTATAGGATGTGGGAATTCCCACTTCGGATAGGATTAGGAATAATTTAAATCCCAATAGATAATCCTCTATATATTTAAATCGATTTAAATTCAATTCAATCTAGATAAACTTCTCTTTAAATTAAAAGCCTATTTAAAATAAAATCTTTTCCTCATTTAAATTACATAAAAAAAACTCAAATATTTTATAAACCAATTTCTTAAATATCATTTCATAAATATTAAAATATAGTATTTATTTAATTTTGAAAATCAAGGTAATTATTTAAATATTAAATTATAAAATAGTTTTTGTAATGACAAAATAGATTTATAACAACTTTGCAATTATCAAGAATATATTTTTATATAACCAAAATTTTCCAATTTACTAACCATTTTTAAATGACGAACAATAACTCTTTTTGAAAATAAATTATTTATCATATTTATTTGAACAAGAACCTTTCCTATAAAAATAAAATTTATAATAAAATATTTTTCTAATATGTACCTTGACACATTTTCGCACTCGTCAAGAATTTACGAAATGCAAAAATTCGTACGCTAAGTAAATACAACAACGAGAGCTCGTATGCGACGCGTAGATACAAAATATAAAATGAATACCAAAATATAAAAAAATCGTAGTATAAATTTATGGGTTTTACATCCTACCCAACTTAAAAAAATTTTGTCCTCGAAATTAAGAATAGGTAGGGTTCAAGAGTTTTAACGATAAGAAGGTACGAACAATTCATTTGGCGAGGCAAGGGATTGGTGTTTAACATAGATGTGCTATTTAGAAAGTCATGAAGCCGTTAAAATAGGAAAATAATTCACAAATATGGTAATGGACGTGGGTCGCTAGCTAAGACAATCATGATAACACAATTCGAGAAATAATAAGGCATTGGGTGGATCAAGGAGAATAACTTAGGAACTTGGGAGGTATGGTTCCTTGAGAAAATATGGTCTTGGATTTAGGTTTAATTAAGGAAATGATTTGAATCATTCTTAAGTCTCAAGAATGATTAGAAAATTGTGATAATAAATCTAGTGTCACGAGGAGGATGAATAATCCAAGATGGGGTTTCAGTCAAATCAGTTGGTAACTGACTAACCATCTTGGCAATAGACAGTGGACAATAAGTGAATATCAAGTACGGGTGTTTGCCTTTCTAAAGAGGCGAAAGGCAACCATAAAGAGTTCGAAGAAGGCATTATCGAATTCAAATGAGTGGTTCAAAGACGACTGAATAAGTTCCAAAAGATTTGCCAAGGCAGTCGTGGATGAGACTCTAAGGCCAAGTTTAACTATGTCTCTATCCACGTTGAACAATATACAAAAGCGAACCAAGTGCACTATGGTTGATCAGACCATAATACGTCGGTTCTGATTAGACAATGTATTAGTGGGCGCCCACAATAAATATATATCACGAACAAGCTCGATAAAGAGTAAGCTTGCAAAACTAGACTATATTAGCGACATAAGATAGTCAAAATAAAAGCAGTAGATGATGATGGGACATTAGATAGTCCAAGATCCCTAAAAATTGAGTCTTGTTCGAAGTTCGGCCTATACAGTCGGTTTGGTTGACGAGATGAGTTAGGGTCCACTAAATTCTATAGTCTAAGTGAAGCTATCAATATGGTCCACAAGGAAAAGGTTAGCTAGGTCGTGAGGTATTCTACACAATTTACAAGAGTTAAACTAGTAGGGTGATGGAACAATGAGTCAAGCAATCAAAATACCACAAGGCTAAGCATTTTAAGGAGAACATGATTATATCGGTACGAACGAATTGACTCAAAGTTGAGTCTCATCTATAATTAAAAAGAAGTATATTGGTTTCACGGTAGGGATTTGAGTTCAGTCTTTCCGATCTGAAAGTCGTAACATGAAGTTAGGGTACAAGGAGACGTGTTTTAGTGGCACGTGATATATCTACATGACGGTAGGCTCGTCTAGGTCTTACATATGAGATTTGTTGAGATAAAAAGTCTAGTGTTGTGCTCCAAATATCAAAGTCACAATAGGGAACGCCGAATGATCAAAAATAGAAAGTAGGAGTGCACGAGGTGATAATTAATGCACAAAACTAAAGAAGATCAAGTTAAAGCATGAAATAAAATTAATTAAAGAATCCATAAGAATAATAATTTAGGGGCACAGTTCTAGTGAGAAGATAGTATCCTAATGAATACAGTTTGGGAACAATTAAAGCATTATACAAATGCAATGGGTTAGAAGGTCGCAATAAAAAGATCTAGAATTGAAGGATGGTCGAGTAAGTCAAGGTGAAAATACAGTCACATAGCTAGGTAGATGACTAACAACACCGGTGTATATACTACTATCATGGTCATGAGTGACATGGCAATTTGTATGGAGTACATCTATCTTTTTAGAGCTATCTTGATGGCCTACCATAAAAATTTTTTACTCAAGCTTCCTCAAAGAAAATTTCAAAAATAAATCACCAAAATTTGTATTTCAAATTCATCATAACAATTTAAATCACTACATAATTCTCAAAGCAAATTTTATCATGTTACTACTAACCTTTTCAAAAAAAAATTTAAAATTCCACTATTTAACTCAAGAGTTCATAATTTATAAATCTACAAAAACTTCACAATCAATCAAAATTTATAATTCTAAAATTTTCAAATAACTCATAATCAAACTCTTAGCATATTAAAAGCAATCTTAAAGTTAAGCTCAACGCTCTCATCAATTTTAACTTATATTCATGCTAAGTTATTCCAGCAAAATCGCAACCTTTAAATGGTAACTTACCTTAATCAAAATAACCTTTTATCATATCAATTCGAAATTCTCCCAAAAATTAGCAATCCCTCATTAAACTAAAATTTTAATTAATCTTATCAGTCATCATTTTTTTTACCAAAAATCTAAATAGATTTGTAATAGGACACCATAAAATTTTCAAAAATCGTTTTCATAACTTTCAAATGTTACTACCACTTAAAATTCAAAATTTATTAAACACAAAAATCGCAAGTTTGTACAACTCCGTAAAAATTTCTACGATCATTTTTAAAAGCTAAGATCATTTTCAACCCAAATTTATAACTATTCACATGTGCATAAATCATGAACATTAAAACTCAAAAATCAAATAAATTTTATATTTGTTCAAAGATGTATATCTATCACCCAAACTCATAAATATCACAACTCGAAAAGCAATTCAATTTCATACTTGTGCAAGGATGTATAAGTATAATCCAATAAGTCATAAATATCAAATCTTTGAAAAATCAATTTCTTAAACCAAGTATGACATCCTATAAATCCTCTAGTGTTTAATATTTAAAAATCTCAAGGTTAAAACTTTCAGTGGCAATATCCTAATTTACCAATTACTAATTATTAAATCACACAAAAAATATTTTTAACTCAATTAGAGTCTTGAATGTATTCCAATTGCCAATATAACCATTCTAGCCATGTGTTTGACCTATGAGCATATACTAGTGTAGTCATCTTCCTAGTTGACACTAAGCACGAAAATAAGAATCGACGGTAAAAAGGAATCAAGCAAGATGCAATTCAAGGAAGTCGAGCAAGAGTTTGAAATTTGAAGCCAAGGAAAGATGTCAAGCTGTATGGATGAGATTACTATAATTCTAGTCCTATGTTGCAGGTTCACATCGGTACAGTAACGTAACCGAAGTGACAAACTGGACCTGCATGGGCCACCACAAAAATATGTAACGCCCCAGTCCCAAAATACGTAGGACTAGGTACATCGACATGCCAGCTGTATACATACGAAGTATACTCCAATATATGAAAACTTCGTATGAATACATGAGCTGTAAAATACAGTAGAACCATAATAACTAAATCTCATCCACAATAAAAGAATTAATAGATATCAATGCTGAATTGTAATTTGTACAAAAGTTGGGCGGAGACAAAGTCCACTACCAACTATCTCAAATAAAATATATAAGAAGGAATAGACGAAATAACAGGACGAGCCAAGTGCAATCATCTTTGAAAGGATGGAGAAGATCACGGCCCGACTAGAACACCTGCGAAAGACAAGAGCACACACCTGGCGGGATAACCAGGTCCTCAGAGGGACGTAACAAGATACACAAAGAACATGCCATAATAAACTGAATATATAATATGTCACAAACCAAAATAAGTGACAAGACGACAACAAGGTAATCTAACCATGCTATTGTGTTCATGCAGCTAAGAACAAACCTCCAACGCATGGGTATCTGGCTCAGTAGCAGTAAATCAGGCATGGTCCCATCAGGATACCAGAGACCTCAAAGCATAACATTTATCGAATGTCAGAGGCCAGCAGTATCAGTAATAGGAAAGTGCATACGGACCCATACGTTAAGAACTGTTCTTCCCACCCAATGTCTAACTAAGTCACATCCATGTCTCATATACCTCTACTAACTGCTAAGTCTCCTAACATGCCTCTATTAGCAGTTAGCCCTAACGCATGCGCATGGGGGATCAGCCCACACACAAGAACCTCTACATGCTACTCATCTCACACATCCTCGTGGTACAACAGTGTCAAGGTATATGCGATACACTACAGACGGTAGTCTCTTAACTCTAAGTCCATATGCAGTCAAAGGATAATAACAAAGTATATCTAATATCACTGAGCAGACAGTAAATCAAGAACAGTAAGAACTGGAAATAACTGAACAGTGATATGTAATAAAATACAAACTAAATATAAACAGTATAATGACAAGGTATCTTGCCTGATGTTACGCCTGATGTGGTGCGATAATCCGACAAGTCATGTCTGTCTAGTGGCCATGTTTGTTGTGAGAAAATCCGAAAGAAATAAGTATGTGAGTAGTCATGGTCAAATGTTATATAATCTAAGAGGGAGACTTGCTTTATGTATAAGATGATTCTTAATTTTTAAAAATATATACATATATATATACTCATTTAGGAAATCAGTCATAACTATCTAGAAAAATATTTTTACCACTTATAAAATATTTGTTGTATAATTTACATATATATATACCCATGCTACCAAAATATCTAAACTAATTCATACAAGTAATAATAATAATAATGATAATCATAATATACATAATAATAATGAGGATGATAATAATGATAATGATAGTAATAATAATAATAATAATAATAATAATAACAATTAACAAATAATAAGAGAGACATCCTAACATTAATACATAATAGTATTATATATTATTACTAATAATAATAATAAAAATAATGATAATAATAATATTAATATCTAAAGCAAAAGAAACCAGCAAATCCCTTCCTCCCCAAATTTCGTTCAGTGAAGGAGAGAGAGGGAGAGAGAAGTACAGAGAGGATAGTGCGAGAGTCTTCACCTGAAGGAGGCGGCGGATCGGCGGCGGGTTCGGCGCGCGGTGGCCGGCGGTTGAGCGAGGGGGAAAGGAGCTGGAAGTCGGAGGCGGTGGAGCGCCGGTGGACGGAAGAAGCGGCGATGGACGGTTGGCGCTGGGGAAGAAGTGGCGCGGAGGGAGAGACGCGGCGGCGACGGCGTTCTGGGCGCACGCCTGGCCGGAGGCGTTGCGAGGGTTCGGCCGGCGGACTGGAAGGAGGCGGCGACGGGGTTTCGTGGTGGGGCGCGGTGGTTCCGGCCGCTGCAGTAGCCGTGGTCGCGTCGGCGGAATCCTGGCGGCGAGGAGGAAGTAGAAGCCGCCGGGACGGTTGGGCGCTATGAGCTCGGCCGGTGGCTGACCCGTCTGTGCGCGGGCGGGCGGTGCTCTCGACCAGGGCCGGCAGAGGCTGATCTAGGCGGAGGTTGGAGTACGCGTGGAGGCGATGACCAGGTGAGGGTTCTCACCTCTCCTTCTCGTGGTTTGTCTTTGGAAAATAATTTGTGATGTGGATGACGACGGGGACGGTGATGGTGATGGTGGGTGTGGCGGTGGTTGTGGAGGGGTGTGGGTCGTGGCCGGAATCCGGCGGATTGGGTCGGATGTATGTGGCCGAGTGCGAGGGTGTCAGGGAAGCGGTGACTGGCCGTGGCGGTTGGAGGCCAGGTTGATGGGGCGTGGTGAAAGGGGTCGACCGGTGGCCAGGCGGGTTGCTGTGGTGGTGGTGTTGCCACTGGTGGTGGTGTTGGGCAGGTGGTATTGGTGAAGGCGACGGGAGATCGGGGATGGGTTGGTGAAGGCGGGACTGCCGCCGGGTTGGGCGGTGAGAGGAGGAGGAGGTGCTGGCAGCAAGGCTTAGGGTTAGGGCTAGGATAGATTTTTCTATTGTGTCGGGAAACGGTCCGACATGGAATCAATGTAATTGTAAAGAATTGGAATAAGATTGGACGATGGTACACGGATACGGGGCACGCACCATGGTTGGAGAATTTGTGGAAGAAATTTTTTGTGGGAGATAATAATGTGGAGGAGTACCTGCCTATATTTATAGGATGTGGGAATTCCCACTTCGGATAGGATTAGGAATAATTTAAATCCCAATAGATAAATCCTCTATATATTTAAATCGATTTAAATTCAATTCAATCTAGATAAACTTCTCTTTAAATTAAAAGCCTATTTAAAATAAAATCTTTTCCTCATTTAAATTACATAAAAAAAACTCAAATATTTTATAAGCCAATTTCTTAAATATCATTTCATAAATATTAAAATATATTATTTATTTAATTTCGAAAATCAAGGTAATTATTTAAATATTAAATTATAAAATAGTTTTTGTAATGACAAAATAGATTTATAACAACTTTGCAATTATCAAGAATATATTTTTATATAACCAAAATTTTCCAATTTACTAACCATTTTTAAATGACGAACAATAACTCTTTTTGAAAATAAATTATTTATCATATTTATTTGAATAAGAATCTTTCCTATAAAAATAAAATTTATAATAAAATATTTTTCTAATATGTACCTTGACACATTTTCGCACTCGTCAAGAATTTACGAAATGCAAAAATTCGCACGCTACGTAAATACAACAACGAGAGCTCGTATGCGACGCGTAGATACAAAATATAAAATGAATACCAAAATATAAAAAAATCGTAGTATAAATTTAGGGGTTTTACATGAGGTATGATTGTATCCTTCTTATCAGTTTAGTTTCGTCTTTTTATTTCGAGGATGAAATTATTTTAAGGAGGGTAGATTTGTCACTACCACATTTTAGCTCGAAGGTATTTTGGTTATTTGTGAATTTTTGAATTTATTTTGATTTATTGAATTGGTGATTTCTATTTTTGACTTTAGCTAATTGAGAATTTGTAGACTAACCTAGAAGTTGACCATAACTATGGTGACTTGGTTAGCATGGTGTGACCCTAGTCTAGCTTAAGTTAACCCATTTTTAGTTATTTAGAATCAAGTTTGAAATAGGAGAAATAAGAATAGGTTCATGACTTATGACTTGTAATTTTAATATCATGACTTATGAAACTTAGCCCATAGGCCCATTAGTGAAACCCTATCCCTAAACAAGCCATTCATGGCCGGCCAACTTAGGTATTTCCCCTATATAATCCCCTCTCCACTTGTTCTTGCCTCTTTTGTGCTCAACCAACTTTTAGGAAGGAAAGGTAAATCTCCACTCTCCCAAATTCATATTAATTCCATTTTAAATCCTTTTTCATCCAAATTTTTTGCAATAGTTTCTAATCACCCTCTATTTGATGATCATGGAGAGTGATTTCAGTTTTTGAGCAATTTGGAGGATTTGGCTACAACAGGAACTGTTTGACTTGGGGCTTTTTCTTGATCTTTGCAATCTATAGGTAAACCCTTCAAATTGTTATTAAATTATGTTTTTCTTACATGGTAGCCTAGATCTAGGTGTCCCCTAGCTGTAGTAAGGTTTGGTGTCATTTGCATTTGGTTTCGTGTCTGTATCGGACACGTACCAATTTCCTAGTCTAGGTGTTTGATGAAATTCCACACCCAATATTTTGTATTGTTTTAGGAAATGTTTTTGAATAGATTTCTAGATCTAGGTTTTGTCTTTAATTTTGTGTCCTTGGTCTGTGGTTTTCGTGTCGTTTTGTGTCCACACGAGGATACTAACTTGCTGTTCAGGACAGCATGCACTGTCCTGCTGCTCGGGGACTCGTGCTCGCTGTATAGGACACATGGCTGCCTGAGATTTGGCGTCGAGGAGGGGGGGTAATGACTGACATGTCAGCCCCCAAGCCTCACGACCAATGGTGTCGTGTCGGACACACAGGGTCGCGTGCATGGGGACTGTACTGTCGTGCGTACGCGTGCGTTGGCCCTCTAATACGGGTCTCGTATCCGTGATGGATACGATGGGGACACGTGGCAGGCTTCCTGGGGTGTAGCCCTATCCTAGGCGAACCCCCAGACACAAGCACGTATCCTAGTTCGCATCATGTCGTATCCACGAATGCTGTGAACACGCGCATGATGCTGTGTCCAGTTTCAGTGTTCGTGTGTGTTTTAGTATCTTGGACACGATTGTGTCCACTTGGTGGGACACAGAGACTATGGTTGACACGTACACACATGACACTTCGATTCCAACCCTTAATTATGGGTTATTGTTTGAATTTAGCTTCGATTTGCATTTCCCCAATTTTCTGATACACAAGTACACTGATTTCGGATTTCTGAAATTAAATGTATTTTAAACCAATTTTCCATGATTAATTTGCCATGATTAGTTCACCTACATGTGTCTGAGTATTAACTACATGTTAGGTCTTGTTTTAACACAGGAAATGGGATTTTGAATGGGTTTCTGAATGTGTAAACTGGAAATACAAAATGTTTTTGTACTTGAATTTTCCTGAGAACTGTTTCCTGATAACTCACACATAAAAACTGAGATTATGTGCACACTACGCTACCCTATCTACATTGCCATGTTTCCTGAGAACACTACAATATCCTATAGCCCTGTCACTCATTCACACACTCATATGCAAACATTAATCTACACAACACCCTACTGTTAACCCTGAGAACCCTATCTCCTAAACTGTCACACTGACACACACACATAAACTTATCTACAGTCACATTGACACACACAACTGTTCACAACACACACACATTGATACATTGCTTGCTACCTACTTGAATTCCTGAGAACTGAAATTCCCTAAGTTAATACACTATCATCACATATGCATTCGTTGAATTTGAGTTCATTCAAACACACACACCTATCTAAACTATCAACTGAGAATCACATGACACAACCCTATCTAAATCCCTGAGTTTGTACACACATGGTAAACTGGAATTCTCTGTTAACACAATGATTTCCCTATGTCCTCTACACACACTTTGCAAACACTATGGCCTAAGTTGTTCTCCCTTTCACCCACTGGACTGTCATTCATGCACACATGTTAGTCACATACACATGTTAGTTCATACACACACCTATGGCCCTGTCACATATACACACATTGTCTCACATACACACATTACCCCCATCACTATATGTAAATATATATATATTTTTTCTATATGATTGATCATAATAATGTGGTATATATATGTATGATATTTATATTAATATATATATATATATATATATATATATATATATATATATATATATATATATATATATAATATGTGTGATATAGACTATATGTATGGCACATAGCCTATGGCGCATAGCCTAGGTAGATTTCTATGAGATAGCCTATGTGTATGACATGTAGACACATGTGGATTGGTGTGTTGGTAGACTGGTATAGTGTAACGCCCAAGAACCAGAATACTGGAGAGCGGGGGCATACATAGCCAGCTACGTATATTGAAGTGCAACCCACCTCGCTATACGGTCACGGCTGTCTAGATACATGAGGGCTTAACTACAAGCCATCAGTCTTCTATGGTCATGAACACGCCTATTATCTCAATCTCAAGCAAGCAATAATAGTTAAAAGATGTCAGAACATCAAATATACAATAGTAAGGCGTCCCATACATTAGATATTTGGATGATCATGAAGCTAGACGTACAAAATATCAAGACTAGCAAGAGTTTCTGTCATACTTGATCAACCCTAGGATTTGTCAATCATGTTACAGCCCGTAGGCAGACAGTAAATAAAGGTGCAATCGAGCTAACACATGCTCGCCGACTAAACGCCTCAAAAGAATAATTTTACAATAGAGTGGGAGAACAAAAGAAAACCCACTTGTTACCTTGGTTACGCCTTGTGGTCCCATCTGGCTGGAAGGTAGGTAGGTCCTCTGAAGCTGCTCCGATATCTGGCCATACAAAACCAGCTGTGTCAGACCCCAGAAAGAACAAATGCCAAAAAGGAGGCTTAACTTAGGAACTAAAACCAGCATATCATAAATGAATATTAAAGATAATTTATAAAGATACTGATATTAATAGGAATAATAATAATAAATTGAGCACGAGAAAACTATTCAAGTAGCCAGATTGCAACCCTAAAACCAAACCCTAAAACCAAATAAGGACCGAGGTTGCAACCCTTCACTTGAATATATACCTGTCTCAAATACTATTGATAAGGTAATAAGATCATAAACGAAGAGAGGACACAGAACTGCTCCGGGAGCCAGGTTACAACCCGTAAACCAAACAAGGACCGAGATTGTAACCCTTTGCCTGAACAAAACTGGACCCCTAATCTTTATTGTTAAGGCTAGTATAAATAATCATGCTATTGAAGTAAGATAAAACATGACGAGCATGGCATGGGGTGCAATAAGACAATAAACGAAGAGAGGACACAGAACTGCTCCGGGAGCGAGGTTACAACCCTTAAACCAAACAAGGACCGGGGTTGTAACCCTTCGTCTGAACAGAACTGGACCCCTGATCGTTATTGTTAAGGCAAGCATAAGTAATTATGTCATGTCACAATCTTGTACAGGATCTGGACGAGACAAAGCTGGGCTACACTCCATTCAATCAATCACGGCCAAGCAAAGAGTACGGCTTGATACTTTAACTAACTAGGGTTATCACAGGCCTAGTTACTAGAAAGATGCAATGAGATTATTCCAACAGCCACAAGCCCTGCAGACCATCCAGGTTATCCAGACGCAATTAGGGGATTGAATTCATGTGGGTACATTGTCCAAGAATACATGTACCCTTAAGTAATTTGGTGGTTGCAACACATGTCAATGTGCTAGAAATGTGCCCTACTCGACGGTAGGCTACAATTCCCATGATGGGCGCCCAGATAACGGGATTGCCTGTAGCTGAAAAATTTTTCCATGACTACTGGATTTTCTAGTTATTAGCCTTAGTCAATTTTAGTAGGTACCCCTGACCGTGGTATTCAGGGTTCCCTATCCTAGACATGATGTAAGACACTACTGGTTTATTTGTACAAACACAATCGTCCACGGTGTCCAGGTCAATCATTCTTGTCATGTCAGGCTAGCTGTCTTGACAGTATATCGGGAGATGTTATGTCAGGTTTTTCTATCAAGAGTGCGCCACGGCGGGCCACTATCGGGTTCATGGACATATGTAAAAAATCTACATAGTGCAAGCCTTCATAGAGAGTCAAGAAATATGAGCATAAATATAGCATTAAATATAATAATATAATAAAAGAGAACTATGGAAGGAGCCATGCGGCTAAGGAAAAATAAGCTCATACGGCAGCGGAAAGCAATGCCATGCAGCTAATTGGATTCATGCGGCAGAAAGGATGCGCGCTTATGTGGCTGGGAACTGCGAGCTCATGCAGCTGGAAGAGGGCGAGCGCATGCGGCTCAGGAAGGATGAGCTTATGCGGCAGCGGGGGAGGAACGCCATGCGGCTAAGTAATGCGCGTATATGCGGCTGAGGATGCTGGTGTTCATGCGGCTAAGGAGTATGCAGGCTCATGCGGCTGGGAAGGGGATGCATGTCTTATGCGGCAAGGAGACTGGGACTTATGCGGTTGAGAAGACTGCAGCTTATGCGGCTGGGAAGACTGCAGGCTTATGCGGCAAAGGTAACGCGAGCGTATGCGACTGCGAATCAATAAAGCCATGCGGCTAAGTCAGGACAAGGCCTTATGCAGCTGCTGGAAGACGGGTTATATATGGCTGTGAGTAAGCAGTGCCATGCGGCTCGGGAGTCTACACACTCATGCGGCAAGGGGATGAATGAATTAATGCGGTTGGAAGACAGAGGTTCATGCGGTTAGGAACCATGGAGTCTTATGCGGCTGGGGCAAGGAGCCCATGGCCTATGCGGCTAAGGAAAACTTGCCGCATGAGAATCCATGCAGTCATGTACTGTGCTTCTTACCCATTTGTCCGAGAAGAAGAGCCATGATATCCATGGCTTCAAAGCTTCCCAAATCCTTCATCCGAGGTCAGAATCCATGCTTCTATAGGTCAAAATGGGGCAGAATGAAATTTTTTACAACTTAAAACCATCAAAACTAGATAATAACAAGGTTAAATAGATCAAAATCCAAGAAATTTAAAAATACAATAAACTTAGATCTACACAAATTCAACCATGGAAATTAGAAATGCTAAGTATTAAAGTATGTTAGAATCTCGTGAGGAAGAGAATGGAACAATAAAAACTGAGTTCCTCTATGAAGTACGTTGCACTTGTCTAAGCCCTCTCTCTGGTAGGTAAAGAGAGTAATGGTGAAGAAGAAGAAGAAGAAGTAAATAAAGAATAAGTAAAATGAAGAGAGTGAAGGAGTGGGCGGCTATAAAGGAGAAGAGTGGGGGTACGTGGGGGTTTTGTCCACATGAAGAAAACCAATCCAAACCGAACCAAGCCAACTAAGCCGAACCAAGCAAGAGAAATACCAAGATAAACCATGCCAGAAAACATGCAATATACGTATACGTATACCAAAATATGTAATACGAACCACGGTCGTTACATATAGCCTTATGATGGTGTGTGCTTGCTAGAATAGGCTGGCTAGGCTTAGTGAGACTTGTTTGGCTTAGGCTTGACCTAGTTGACCTAGTTTGACTAGTGTAGTTGACTAGAGTTGACCAAGGGTTAACTTTATCCTATATTGACCCCAAACATCATGTAGATGCATTGTAGCAGTCTATTTTACTATTTTAGACATGTAGTGACTTGTACTGTTCTATAGGGGCCAGACACCACTCCTCAGACAGTATATTCTCTTCAGATATTCAGGATACCAGGCGAGTACATTCTCTGATCATTTTATATCTTATTTAGGATTATATTTCCTGCTTTAGATTACTTTACTTGATGCTGACACGTTGGTAACACAGATTAGTACTATATGGATCCCTTCATGAGATTGTTTGCCATTGATTATAAAAGAACAGAACAATTTATATGGGAATACTATACTTTTACTTCACAACACAAACTCGCTCGTACAAAGAAAGCCTAGGGACGAAAACCTAGGTACAGTAGTCTAATTATGATTGTTTAGTTTTGATTCTGGGGGTGACGGTAGAGGTTGGGGAAAGCGACGGCCGCTCTGCCTTACTCCTTGGACGATCAGACGTAGCCTTGGCTCTGATGAAGAAATGCTCTCTGGATGAGAAGACTCTTCTGTGTACGCCTTTTTTGTTTCTCTGTGTGTCCAGCCGGGTGGAGAGGATCTCTTTTTCCAAGGAATGGCACCTTGCTATATTCTTTTTCTTTGTTTCTCTGGATAAGATCCTTTTGGAAGGGAATAGCACTGTAGGTCCTAAAAAATTAAGTTGTATCAATCAACAAAGTCAAAGAATCAAGATATACATCATTTTGATGAGTTGCACAGACAACAGATTGTGTAGCAATCGAATTGTGCACGTTGGTTTGCGCACGTTCCCAACTGCGCAGGCTGACGTAGCAGAAGTCATCATTACCTAAATCAAATCAAATCTTCCTGACAGCTGACAGCACGGAGAACGAGGAGACTGTTCGTTTATTGTGCCGTACAGTGCTCGAGGGCGGCTGACAGTTGGCAGCGCAATCCATTATGGCGCAATCCATTCCTGCGCAGTCTGAGTCTGCGCAAACCAAAGTCTGCGCAGTTCAGGTTGTGCATTCTACCAACATAACTGAAAGAGTACATGTGGCATTCATGCCATCAATTGCTTATTACGTGGCAACTGTCTATGCACGATCATGCGTATTTCAATCAAATGATGCCTTGTGTCCCAGATAGTTGGCCCACGATCCAACAACTGCCTGCACAGTCCAATGCTGCGCAAACCAATTGCTGTGCAAATTATCCTGCGCAGTCCAGAATAACTGAAAGTTAGTTATTTCCAGAACTCTATAAATAGAGTTTCAAGTCTTCATTTCAAGGGGATCAAGAGTTCAGGGATCACGAATCAAATATCAAATATCAGAGAGTTCAGGAGTTCTTGCCCAAGTGCTGCTGCATTCTTCCGAGGCTTTTCCTTCGACTTCCGAGGCTTTCTGCCTTCAATTCCAGAGTTGTTCTCAACTTCAGAGGCTTCGTCTTCAAAGTTCACATCGTCCAAGGGATAAAGCAATCGTCATCTAGATTGGATTCCTAAAGTTGTACCATTCCCAGAATTCAAATTGTAATCTTTTACAAAGTTTGCTATCAATAAAGTTTCATACTTTTATTTTAGCAAACAAAATGGCGACTCTGCTGGGAACGACTTTCTCCTCCGACGAGGAAGTGACAACTCAATGTGACGTAGCGTCCATCGGAAAGACGCAGAAGATACTGGTTGTGAAAATCAACCAGACAGCCTATGAATCCATGATCAAATCCAAGACCACTACTCGTACTGCAACCACTGCTGCCACAAGCAAAGTGCACTCAGAGTGGATCCCAAAGACTGCTGCGCATTCTGTCAATGTAGCCAACAAGTCTCCTGCGCAATCGGCCAGCAAGTCTGCTGCGCAGTCCAGTGTCTCTGTCACCAAATCCAGTGCACAATCTGGCTCTGCCACTGCTGTGTAGTCTACTATGGCCAGTGCACAAAAGACTTCATATGCTGCCATGGCTAAGTATAAAACTCCTATGCCTCTGGCGCAATTGGATGCTAAACTTCCTGCGCAAAACAACATTCCAGCAACCAGAGTGCAACCTAAGCACCCTGTGGCAAGAACTCCTGATGCGCAAACCACAGCTCCTGTGGCCAGAATTCCTGCGCAAAACAAGAGTAACAGCCATTTGGCTAAACTCTCTTCTTCTCATAACAAAGGAAGGAATTCTACTCCTCTTCCCAAACACCCTATTGCCCCTGCGCAATCTACTGGAGGTAGTCCTTTGACTATTCCTCTTTCTCTTCAAAACGAAGGGAAAGGCCCGTTGGTCTTTTCTCAAACTTTATTGTCCCATGACTTGGAAGACAACAGAGGGAAACGCTCTTTAGCTAACCCTTCATCTCAAAACAAAGGAAAAGGCCTTTTGGGTCTTTTCTCAATCTCCTTCAGTCTTTACTGAAGAAGATCAATCTGAACGTGCCTCGGCACCAATCAGTACTAGAACTTTTTCAAACAAAGATTCTTCTTTCCTTTATAACAAGAGTACTTGTACTAATCAAAGAGGTATTCTGCCTACTCCAGTAGCAGAATTCCAGGACCTCCCAACTCTCAAAATTTTTCGTTCCAGATAGAGAAAACTGTTAGTGTCTCAAACAGAAACCCCTGGGGGTGAATTTGCTGATCTCAGAACTTATCTCAACCGACCCACTTCGGTAAAACGCAAACAGCCGATGCCGAAGATCAAACATCATCAGAAACAAATCTCCAAGGTCAAAAGTCCTGACGCTTATGCCAATGAAGTAAGCACTTCCCTGTATACTCAAGGGATTAAACATTTGAAGAATTGGAATCATGTTCCGAATGTTATCAAAGAACAGATCCCTCAGAGTTTTCCTCGTCCTGTTGCTGATCTTCGAGAACATCTAAGACAAAAATGGGACAATGTCTCAATACCTCCACCTCAACCATCTGATCATCATTGCAATCATAAAGTCATCATCCAATGTTGTTGTCAAACAACAAAACGATCTGTTTTCGATCGTTTGACTTTTGCTAAATCTGAACCTATGTCAGAGGAAGACGAAGTCTTGTATGCTTCTGTTAACATGACTTCCCGAGACACCGGGGGTAAAAGATGCTCTAAATATGGTAGACTCCGCAAGCCAAGCCAGCAGTATTTAGAATTACTCCAAGAAGAATCTTCCGAAGGAGTATTTCAACATACCCGTTCTCGAAGCCGAGATACAATCGGTCAAAGGAATCTTCCTCAAAACCCTTCAGGTTATTCTTCCTTAGATTATGACGCATATAGCAAAAGCTCTGAACAGACAGTATCTTCCACTGTACCAAGAGAAGTTATAGCTTATGTCGTCACTGATGATCCAGATGCTTCAACTTCTATAAATCAGGAACAGTGAATCGCTGCACTCGAAGACAAACTAAAAATAATGGCTGAAATGGTTGCTAGTATGCATTCTATCATTGTAGCACAGCATGCTACACCACCAATTGCACCTACTACTAGTCCAGAGATCATAGCATCTTCTGTACCTGCCAATACTGGGCTGGGGGTAGTGCCTCCCCAAATGCCTCCTATACAAGTACAAGTACAAACTACACCTAGTCAGTCAGGAGCTGGGGGTAGTGCTTATAATGCTGTTGTAACGCCCCAGTCCCAAAATACGTAGGACCAAGTACGTAGACATGCCAGCTGTATACATACGAAATACAGGGACTTCGTATGTATACATAAGCTGTAAATGTAGTAATCCAAGACAACTAAATCTCATCCACAATGAAAGGATTAATAATATAGAAATCAACTTGAATATTGATGATACAATCGTTGGACGGAGACAAAGTCCACTACCAACTAATTTAATTAGGGAAGAAATATACAAAGAAAAGAATTTAGCAAGCGAGAGCAAGTGACGAATCCAAGAGTAATCATCACGACGGAATAGAGCGCAAACCATGGCCTTAGCTAGAGCACCTGCAAGAAATCACGAAAACACACACCTGGGGAAAACCAGGTCCTCAGAGGGACGTAACAAGACACATAATATCATGCCATAAACTGAATAAATAAGCTCAACAGAAAGTATGCATGAGTAAAGGTTTCTATCCATTCTAGGTGATATGCACTTTGAGGACAACGTTCTATGCAGGGGCTGTAAGATCAGCAAAGTAATAAGAGAGTGGCCAGCAAGTAGCGCTCATCCGAGATGCTATCGACCTGGGCAGAAGGTAGTGCTCATGAGAGTCACCCTCGGCCCAAAATGTGTATAAAAATAAATGTAGCCCCTACGCTAATAACTGCCCCCTCCCCCCCAATGATACTACACATGCGTCGTCTCCACGACACTGTTTAATCCTTAATAACCGCCAAGTCTTCTACACAATCTATTGACAGTTATATCCTAACGTACGGCCTGTACGCACCGATGTACGGTCGGTACGCAAGTTCGTATCTATATGCGACTCACAACTAACACACACAACTCGTGTTTAATCGTGACAAGTCAATGAGACACACTAATTTTGACGGTAGTCCCTTAACTCTAAGTCATTTGCATAAAATATAGTAATTTGCACTTACATAAAATTTAAAAAGAAACAACTAAAACATGCATGATATTGAGCAGTAAATTTAAACAGTAAAGGCAAGGTGTCTTGCCTGATGTGTCGCCTGGTATGGTGCAATAATCCGACAAGTCCTGTTCGTCCAACAGCCACGGTCGATATGTGAGGGCCCAGTATTTCATGAGAGGAGAGACGTGTGATCAGTCGTGGTCAATGGTAAAAATCGAGGGAAATTTGGGAAGAACATACTCCTACTATTTTTAAAAAAGTATTTCTAATACTTGAGACTAGATTTTTGTTAGTAAAAATAATTTTGGGTAATTACTTTAATAATCAAAAATCGTTTTAGGCTGACACTATGATTGTCAACACATATTTTTGTAGATAGAAAACCATAATTTATTAGTAAAATAATTTTGATAAACATTAATAATATGAAAATCATATAGAGTTCTAAAACCACATTTTAAAATAAATATAATATATATATATATATATATATATATATATATATATATATATATATATATATATATATATATATATATATAACCTTGTAGATATATTTTTTTCTAAATACAAAAATCAATTTCTAATAATAAAATCATAATCATTACAAAATTATTTAAATTAATACTAATAATAATAACAGAATAATAATATAATAATAATACTAATAACTGTAAGAATGACAGTAATAATTTTAATAATAATAACATTAATAATGATAATGATAATAATATTAATAATAATAATAATAATAAATCCTAAATCTACTTCAGCATTCCTTAGTAATGCACAGTAAAAATGTTAATTATAAACAACAAACAAAGAAAACCAGTGTTCCTTATTCTCTACCTACTCCTACAGTACGAGAGAGAGATCAGAGAGAGAGATTTTGAGAGAACGAAATTAGGGTTTACTCACCAGAGGCGGCTCCGGCGTCGGCGGTGGGGTGGCGCCTGCTCGTGGCGGCGGGGGCAAGTCTCGGCTCCGGCGCGCGCGGAGTTCGACTGAGAGGAGACGGTGGCGCGGGTTCTCGCGGGAGAAGGCTGCGCCAGAGGCGGCGCGGACGGGCACGCCTGCGCGGAGGCGGCGGTTCGAGAGTCGGAGGAGGCGGATCTGGCGGTGGAGAGGGGATGGGCGCGGCCGGTCGTGGTTTTCGAGGTAGGTGAGGGCGGAGAGAGGCGTCGGCGCGGCCGGAGGAGGAAGCGTCGCGGAGGGGGCCAGGCGGAGCGGATCTGTGGCGGCATGGCGAGGGGAGGAGCTCGTTGGCCGGAGAGGAAATCGACGCAGAGGCGGAGTGGAACGGTCGGCGTAGGCTGCGGTCGATCCCCGCTGCGGGTCGCCGTGTCGCGGCGTATGGCGACTGGAGGGCAGCGACGCGGCTCGGGAACAGCGGCGATCGAGGGAGGTGAGTAGATTTTTGTCCTATTTTCTTTGGGATGGTGGTGGCGGTTGTGGCTGCCGCGGCGGCGTCCGCGACAGTGGTGTCGGTAAGGGGATGGCAGTGATGATGGCGATGATGATCGGTAGGCTGTGGGGTTGATGGGAACATACGGCTGGTAGCGATGGTGTTACTGGAGGTGCCCGAAAGACGCGGAGGCGGGGTCGGGCTGCTGTGGAGTTTGGCGAGGCGGATAGAGGTGGTGGTGAGGTGGTGGTTCTGATGGCAGGGGTGGTCGAGGGTGTTGGCGGAACGGGGTCGGGGAGGAATAGGCAGGTGGGTGTGGTGGTTTGTATTATCGTGACGGGGCTGTCCGACACGATGGAGAGGGGGTCGGGATCGTGTTGAGGAACTGTAATTGTAATAAAATATAGTGGAAGAGATGAGGCACAGACACGATGCACTATAGGGTAAAAATTTGTGGATGTAAAATTATGGAGGAGTACCTGCCTATATATAGGATGTGGGAATTCCCATTAGGATAATGATTGGGATTGTTTTAAACCCAAAATAGATATTTGTAATTTAATTTAAACCAGTTTAAATCAAATATCCAATATCCAAATACAAATCAAATTTTTAAATCCAATTAAATCTAATTAAATTTTTAGTTTAAAATCAAAATAGGATAAATCAAATTTCGAATGTTACCTATTTAAATAACTCCATAAATTCAAATCGAGATTTAAATGCCAAAATAATTTCAAAATATATTTTCTAAAATACTAGAAATATTAATTCGAAAATTACATTAAAATAAACTAATAAATAATTACTAATTATATATGTATGCATAAATACTGTTTTCATAATTTTGCCTTTCTAATTAAAAATATTATTTATTATAAAAATTTTGTGAGAAATGAAAGGCTTTATTAATAAAATAGCAACTTGAAATTTTGGAAGATAGCAAAAATAATTATTATATACATTCTCTTGAAATTATAAAAACAAAAATAAAAAATTTAAACTAGAAATATGTACGCTCGTACATATTCGCACTCGACGAGCAACTACGAAAAATACAATACGACTGCGCGACGTACAATACGTCTACGCGACGTACAATACAAAATTTTAAATCAGTACAAAAATAAAAATACAGTAGAAATTTAGGGGTTTTACATCCTACCCAATTAAAAGAATTTCGTCCTCGAAATTAAGAATTTGGAGGGGGTGAGAAGACACAAGGGGCATTGATTAGGAACAATTGATAACAAAATTATGCTGTAAGAAATCGCGATCTAGATCATAGAAAAATAATACGGTATGGTCCTAATCAATAGGAAGGCTAGAGGAAGTTCTAGTATAATGCCTTCGTCTTTCAAAAATAGGTGAAAGCGAACGCAATAAAGAGTTTCAAGACGATATTATCGAATATGAGTACGGGATTCAAGGACGACCGAAAATTTCAAAGGAATTGCCAAAACAGTCGTGGATGGGACCCTAAAGGACAAGTTTAGCTGTGTCCCCATCCACGCAGAATAATAGACAAAAGCGAACCAATGTGCACTCGGTTGATCAGACCATCATGCACAGGTTCTGATTAGACAATATGTTAGTGAGCGGCCGCTCAATAGCATGAGTCATGAACAAACTCGATAAATGGATGAGTTTGCAAAACTAGATTATAGTTGCAACATTAGTCAAAGTGGTAAAAACATAGGCACGAGAGTTTTAGATTTAAAGAAGGTAGAACGATTCTAAGTCATACAGTCGTCCTATAGTCTTCTTGTCCAAGTCCTTGGTTGGGTAGACGAGTTAGGTCCTCTAGATTCTAGGATCTAAATAAGCTTGCTAATATAGGTCACTAGGTCAAAGGGGTTGCTAGTTCATAAGGTATTCTACCCAACTTAAAGAATTAAACTAATGGTGTGATAGGTCCAACAATCAAGATAAAATGCAAGGTGAAGCATGTAAGGAATTAAGTAGGACAAAATTGTATATTGGGTCGAAAGAATGGAGTCGAGGTCGAGTCTTATCTCAAGTTCAAAAAGTATATTGGTTTCATGGTAGGGATTAGAGTCCAGTCTTTATGACCCGTAAGTCGCATCATAAAAATAAAGTACAAGGAGACGTGTTTTAGTGGCACGTGATATACCTACATGAAGGTGGGCTCGTGTAGGTCTTGCTTGCGAAAGTTGTTGGAAGGAAAAGTCTAGTGTTGTGCTCCAGATATTTAAGTCACGATAAGGGATGCCAAAATATCTAAAATAGAAAGTGGGAGTTCATGAGGTGAATAGTAATACTAAAAAATAAAGGCGATCAAGTTAAAACATGCAACAAAACTAATTAGAAATTCAGCAAAATAATTTAGGATCACAATTCTAGAGAGAGAAAAAAAACTTCCTAAATGAATACAGTCAATGAACCATTAACCATCATTCGATTTGCAACTGGGTTAGAAGGTTACCCTAAAAGATCGAGATTCGAGGGAAAAATCGAGTGTGTCAAGATAGAGATACAGTCATGTAAATTTGGTAGATGATTAACAACACTTGTGTATATACTACTACCATGGTCATGAGGGATATGGCAATTAGTATGGAATACTCCTAACTCCTTAAGGTTATCTTAGTGGCCTACAATAAAAATTTAACTGGAGTTTCCTCCAAAAGTTTCTCAATAAAATATATTCTACTAAATTTGTATTTACTCTAAGCTGTTCAATTAAATCATAGCTAACAATTTAATTTCCTTCAATAATCACAAAGTAAACTTTACTATGTTACAACTATCTTTTTCAAAATTTAACGTTTAAAATCCAACTATTTAAAGCAAGGGTTTATATTTCACAAATCAAAAAAAATATTCATAATCAAATAAAATTTTAAAACCCAAAATTTTCAAACAACTCCAGAAAAACTCTAGAAAAACTCTTAGCATATTAAAAAGCAATCTCAAAATTGAAGTTCAATGTTTTAATGCACTTATCAACCATAACCGACTACATGATTTAAAAACGTTCAAAATATTTTTTTTTTTCACATCAAAACTTTTTTTTTTTACCAATTTATTGATAATCCTAATCAAACTTTTAACTCAAAATCTAAATAGAATTGTAAATCATAATCACATGACACAATTTAAAATTTAAAATTTTTCCTCAAAAATTGTTTTTATAACTTCCAAAATATTTTAAACTAAAATTTAAAATCGATGCTTCCAGTTAAAATTTGAAATTTAAGAAACATACTAATTGTAAGTTGTACGACAATAATTCCTACTGCTACATTTAAAATCTAAAATTATTTTCAAACCAAATTTATAACTGTTCCAAAGGCGTACAACTATAACTCAATAAATCATAAAATATCACGACTTGAAAATCAAATCAGTTTTATATTTGCTCAAAGACGTATAGCTATAATCCAATAGATCATAAATTTCAAAATTCAAAAATAAATCAATTGTGCATAGATTCCAACTATTTTCCTGCAGTATCAAAAATAAAAATAAAAATCCTATCAATCCTTTGATGATTACTACCTACAACTTCCTTTGTTATCCTATTTACAAATCACTAATAGGTAAATCACATTTTTTTTTAAATGCCTTTTCTATTTCGATTAGAGCCTTAAATGTATTCCAATTGCCAATGTAACCCTTCTAGCCATATGGTTGACCTATGAGTATACACTAGTGTAGTCATCTTCCTCATTGACACTAAGCAAGAAAAATAAGAATCCACGGTAGAAAGGAGTCAAGTAAGATGCAATTCAAGAAAGTTGAACGAGAGTTCGGAATTTGAAGTCAAGGGAAGAGGTCAAGATGTATGGATGAGATTTCTATATTCTATTCCTATGTTGCAGGCTCACATCGGTACAATTACGTAACCGAAGTGACAAACATGACCTGCATGGGCCACCACAAAAACATGTAACGCCCCAGTCCCAAAATACGTAGGACCAAGTACGTAGACATGCCAGCTGTATACATACGAAATACAGGGACCTCGTATGTATACATAAGCTGTAAATATAGTAATCCAAGACAACTAAATCTCATCCACAATGAAAGGATTAATATATAGAAATCAACTTGAATATTGATGATACAATCGTTGGGCGGAGACAAAGTCCACTACCAACTAATTTAATTAGGGAAGAAATATACAAAGAAAAGAATTTAGCAAGCGAGAGCAAGTGACGAATCCAAGAGTAATCATCACGACGGAATAGAGCGCAAACCATGGCCTTAGCTAGAGCACCTGCAAGAAATCACGAAAACACACACTTGGGAAAACCAGGTCCTCAGAGGGACGTAACAAGACACATAATATCATGCCATAAACTGAATAAATAAGCTCAACAGAAAAGTATGTATGAGTAAAGGTTCCTATCCATTCTAGGTGATATGCACTTTGAGGACAACGTTCTACGCAGGGGCTGTAAGATCAGCAAAGTAATAAGAGAGTGGCCAGCAAGTAGCGCTCATCCGAGACGCTATCGACCTGGGCAGAAGGTAGTGCTCATGAGAGTCACCCTCGGCCCAAAATGTGTATAAAAATAAATGTAGCCCCTACGCTAAAAACTGTCCCCTCCCCCCAATGATACTACACATGCGTCGTCTCCACGACACTGTTTAATCCTTAATAACCGCCAAGTCTTCTACACAATCTATTGACAGTTATATCCTAACGCACGGCCTGTACGCACCGATGTACGGTCGGTACGCAAGTCCGTATCTATATGCGACTCGCAACTCACACACACAACTCGTGTTTAATCGTGACAAGTCAATGAGACACACTAATTTTGATGGTAGTCCCTTAACTCTAAGTCATTTGCATAAAATATAGTAATTTGCACTTACATATAATTTAAAAAGAAACAACTAAAATATGCATGATATTGAGCAGTAAATTTAAACAGTAAAGGCAAGGTGTCTTGCCTGATGTGTCGCCTGGTATGGTGCAATAATCCGACAAGTCCTGTTCGTCCAATAGCCACGGTCGATATGTGAGGGCCCGGTATTTCATGAGAGGAGAGACGTGTGATCAGTCACGGTCAATGGTAAAAATCGAGGGAAATTTGTGAAGAACATACTCCTACTATTTTTAGAAAAGTATTTCTAATACTTGAGACTAGATTTTGTTAGTAAAAATAATTTTGGGTAATTACTTAATAATCAAAAATCGTTTTAGGCTGACACTATGATTGTCAACACATATTTTTGTAGATAGAAAACCATAATTTATAGTAAAATAATTTTGATAAACATTAATAATATGAAAATCATATAGAGTTCTAAAACCATATTTTAAATAAATATAATATTATATATATATAACCTTGTAGATATTTTTTTTTCTAAATACAAAAATCAATTTCTAATAATAAAATCATAATCATTACAAAATTATTTAAATTAATACTAATAATAATAACAGAATAATAATATAATAATAATACTAATAACTATAAGAATGACAGTAATAATTTTAATAATAATAACATTAATAATGATAATGATATAAATTAATAATAATAATATAATAATAATATAATAATAATAATAATAATAATAATAATAATAATAAATCCTAAATCTACAGCATTCCTTAGTAATGCACAGTAAAAATGTTAATTATAAACAACAAACAAAGAAACCAGTGTTCCTTATTCTCTACCTACTCCTACAGTGCGAGAGAGAGATCAGAGAGAGAGATTTTGAGAGAACGAAATTAGGGTTTACTCACCAGAGGCGGCTCCGGCGTCGGCGGTGGGGTGGCGCCTGCTCGTGGCGGCGGGGGGCAAGTCTCGGCTCCGGCGCGCGCGGAGTTCGACTGAGAGTTGACGGTGGCGCGGGTTCTCGCGGGAGAAGGCTGCGCCGGAGGCGGCGCGGACGGGCACGCCTGTGCGGAGGCGGCGGTTCGAGAGTCGGAGGAGGCGGATCTGGCGGGTGGAGAGGGGATGGGCGCGGCCGGTCGTGGTTCTCGAGGTAGGTGAGGGCGGAGAGAGGCGTCGCACGGCCGGAGGAGGAAGCGTCGCGGAGGGGGCCAGGCGGAGCGGATCTGTGGCGGCACGGCGAGGGGAGGAGCTCGTTGGCCGGAGCAGAAATCGGCACGGAGGCGAGTAGAACGGTGGGCGGAGGCTGCGGTCGGTCCCCGCTGCGGGTCGCCGTGTCGCGGCGTATGGCTACTGGAGGGCAGCGACGCGGCTCGGGAACAGCGGCGATCGAGGGAGGTGAGTGAGTAGATTTTGTCCTATTTTTCTTTGGGATGGTGGTGGCGGTTGTGGCTGCCGCGGCGGCGTCCGCGGCAGTGGTGTCGGTCAGGGGATGGTAGTGATGATGGCGATGATGATCGGTAGGCTGTGGGGTTGATGGGAACATACGGCTGGTGGCGATGGTGTTACTGGAGGTGCCCGAAAGACGCGGAGGCGGGGTCGGGCTGCTGTGGAGTTTGGCGAGGCGGATAGAGGTGGTGGTGAGGTGGTGGTTCTGACGGCAGGGGTGGTCGAGGGTGTTGGCGAACAGGGTCGGGGAGGAATAGGCAGGTGGGTGTGGTGGTTTGTATTATCGTGACGGGGCTGTCCGACACGATAGAGAGGGGGTCGGGATCGTGTTGAGGAACTGTAATTGTAATAAAAATATAGTGGAAGAGATGAGGCACAGACACGATGCACTATAGGGTAAAAATTTGTGGATGTAAAATTATAGAGGAGTACCTGCCTATATATATAGGATGTGGGAATTCCCATTAGGATAATGATTGGGATTGTTTTAAACCCAAAATAGATATTTGTAATTTAATTTAAACCAATTTAACTCAAATATCCAATATCCAAATACAAATCAAATTTTTAAATCCAATTAAATCTAATTAAATTTTTAGTTTAAAATCAAAATAGGATAAATCAAATTTCGAATGTTACCTATTTAAATAACTCCATAAATTCAAATCGAGATTTAAATGCCAAAATAATTTCAAAATATATTTTCTAAAATACTAGAAATATTAATTTCAAAAATTACATTAAAATAAACTAATAAATAATTACTAATTATATATGTATGCATAAATACTGTTTTCATAATTTTGCCTTTCTAATAAAAAATATTGTTTATTATAAAAATTTTGTGAGAAATGAAAGGCTTTATTAATAAAATAGCAACTTGAAATTTTGGAAGATAGCAAAAAAATTATTATATACATTCTCTTAAAATTATAAAAATAAAAATAAAAAAATTTAAACTAGAAATATGTACGCTCGCACATATTCGCACTCGACGAGCAACTACGAAAAATGCAATACGACTGCGCGACGTACAATACGTCTACGCGACGTACAATACAAAATTTTAAATCAGTACAAAAATAAAAATACAGTAGAAATTTAGGGGTTTTACAGCTGTTCCTCCTCCTACCGCTACAACTCAACCTGCTCCTTCTTCGTCATCAGAAGACGCCAACGAAGCTGTCAAACTCTTACGAACCCAGTTCGAAGCATTTAAAGAGAAAGACAACTTGCAAAGATTGGGGATTAAGAAGCCCTATCCAGTTGAATGGAAGGAAGTCCCGTTCCCCTCGAAGTACAAAATCCTAACAATCTCTCTATTTGATGGCGTTACTTCTCCAAGTCAATTCATCAATCATTTTGAGGTAATGACTGTTCAACTTCAACCAAATGATGCTCTTCTTACAAGAGTGTTCATCGGTTGTTTAGCCGGCGTAGCATATGACTGGTATAGAAGTTTGCCCGATGGTTGCATCACTTCCTTTTCAGGTCTCAAACAAATCTTTCTGGAACGGTTTTATGAAGGATTTAATGATATGACGATGTCAGCTCTCAACAAAATCAAACAGAAACATAATGAAACTGCTGAGAGTTTTATCGAACGGTTTCGTCGTGAAGCTTTGAAAATGCCTCCAGAAACTCCAGCTGCTGTCACTATTGATACTTGTAAGGCGAATCTTTTGCCTATTATCAGTATGTGGACGGGATCCACCCAATTCCAAGATTGGCCCTCATTCATTGTCAACGCCAAAGCTGCTGAAGTGAGTGCCGACAAGTTCAAACAATTGGGGGTACAAATGTCTAACCCTGATCGAGATGAGCATCAGAATTCAAGTGGTGGCAATCGTCAGAACAATCGCAAAGCAAAAGAGACTTTGAACATTAATTTGAACAAAAACAAAGAATCTTTAGCTGTCAATGAGGCTCCGCCTACATCCACTCCTACTCCTTCTGCACCTCCACCGAGGGAACCTCGTCCAAAAGTGGAATATTCTTTGACGAGAATGACACTGCAAGCATCTTTGTGTGTTTACTCAAAAGCAATAAAATTCAAGTCCCTGACCCAAAGAAACCTGATAAAGTCGGTAAGACGGATCATCCTAAATATTGTGTCTATCACAGGTTTATTGGACATCCTACTCGAGCATGCTATGTGCTCAAAGGCAAAATTCAGGAGCTTGTCAATGCTGGTGTAGTCACTCTACAACAAGATGAGAAGACTGTTACTGCAAACATGGTTTCAGTCCAGTTTGGGTACTTTCCTCCGCAGATGGTACAGCACGGTATTATTCCAATTCCTAAAGCAACTCTTGAGATTGAGAATCTTCCACTTCCACCAAATGAAGGTGTTCCCTTGTCTCTTGACAACGGTGAAATTATGTCGATCCATCCTGATCTTGCTCCAAAATTCGAGGTGTTCTTCCAAGAAGAAAAAAAACCGTTCTAAAGGCAAAACCAAGATTTGCAACATGGTATCTTTTGATCCCATAGTTGACGAAGAGATTCTGTTAGGCACCAGATCAGGGAAAGCCTATTTGAAAGATCATTCTGAAGGTCAAAAGGATCATGTTTCTTCTTCTGAACCTGCTCCGGCACAACCTGCTTCCACTGAAGAGATCCCTTCTACATCTTCACCAGTTGTAGTATCAATTCCTTCCAAGCCAACAACGGTTGACAAAGGCAAGCAACAAGTCCGATT
>JANAVB010032896.1:0-21295 GCA_029216955.1 Iris pallida
GATATATATGCACTCACACAATTTATACACATAGACATTGTATATGCCTAAAACAAACATAGCCTACAAACAACCATGCCTACATGTGTAAGGAACATGTAGAGAAAGAAGGGTGCTGTATATAACCTGACATGGTGTGTGTGTATACAAGTGTAACTAGGTGTGTGATAGGGTAATACAAGGAGAGGCTATGTGTGTGTAATATGACATGGTGTAAGTGGTAGGGCAATACAAGAGTGTGTATACAGGAATCTCATATGTGCAGGAATGGTAAAACAGTGAAAGAGGAGGAAAGATTGTGAGATATGTGTGTGTATGTGTCAGGGTAAGACAAATCATGTGTCATGGTGAGAGTGTATAGGAATTACATAAGACAGTGTGTGTAAACTGTGACAGTGTGCAGGAATAATAGTGAAAAGTGTGTGTGCAAATGAACTGTCAAGGAAGAAATATTGTGTATGTGTGTGTACTGGGCTACCTATATATATTATATACAGAATATAACAGTGAAAGGTGGAGGAAGAGTGTGTGTGTTATGCTATGACAGTGTGCATATAGATAGATAGATAGGCTGACAGGTTTAGGAATGGCTGGGTAGGGTGTATGAAAACAGTGTGTGTATATTGGGATACATATCAATGTGCAGGAAAATAAATGTGACAGTAATAACATAAGACAGTGGACATGGCCCAAACCCAGGTTACACAAAACCTGGGATCAATCTCAGTTAGAAGAAAGGAAAGGAATTCAATTCATTGTTCTCTAAATCTCAGTTTTTGAAGAAAACCCAAACAGTACAATACTCAATAAATCTCAGTCCTTAACTAACATTCAAAACTGAGATTACCCACCCCTGTACAGATTTGATAACTAACAATAATGAAACCAAGGACAGGTAAACCCATGTTCAGTTTTGAAGAACATTCAATAATAAAATCAGTTCATGACATATTATGAAACATCTACTCATTTAACAGCCCACACTCATCAATTCAACACCAACCTTGATCATGGCAAGACAATGTAAGACATGTTTAGAATCAAAAACTAAGTATTAAACATCACTCTAGGGATTAAAATCATTGAACCACATTGATTTGGAAAACTGGAAATAAAGGGCTGATACCATGTTTCAGGAAAATGGGGAAAAAGGCAAATTAATAATAAAATTGATTTAGAAAGTAATTACAGAGGTTGGTAACATTTAATTACAAAAAGTGCATGCTACACAAGTTGTTTGTGTCCATGAAATTGGACACAAACGTGTCTACACAAAACAGTGCACATGACAGTGCACATTGTGCTGTGTCCTCGTGCACGTGTGCACGAGTCTCGTGTACACAACAGAGGTCAACCCAACTCGTGTTCATTAACATAGGTTCACTACCTATAGGGCTATCCACAGGACACCCTGCACCGCCGTGTCGTGTCGCACAGCGTGTCCACACACACGTATCAGAAACAAAGAACCACACTGCACAGAACAGTGAGAAACCCGTGCGTCGAGGATTCCTCACTCGATACGCCACGTGGGCCCACGAAACTTGACACATGGCGTGTCAGTGGGTACCCCAGGCTCCCACAAAATTTGTGTCCAACAAGTTCGTGTCGTGTCCAGGAAATTGCCCGATAGGCAGGGCATTCCTGTAGCCGCGCACGCGCGTGTGCGCGCGTGTCCACACCACCAAAACACAGGACGACACGAAAACCAAGACACAAAGATAGGAAATCAAAATACCAGATCTAAACTATCAATCCTATTAAAAAACAATGAATAAATTCGATCGAAATGCCCTTTGAGGCATTTCGTCGAACACCTAGTCCTACTACTGATACGTGTCCAGAACGGACACGAATCCTCCACTGACACGAAACCTATCCAGACCTTAGGGGGACTCTTAGGGCTCCCTATACATGAAGACTAAAAGAAATTTCATTGAGATTTGATGAAGATACCTCTTGTTGAACTTTCAATGGAAAAGTCTCCTTGCTAGCTCCTTGCTTGGTATCCCAAACAATTCTAATCAACTCCAAACTGAACCAAATCACCCATAACAGCAAGAAGAACAATATTAGAAACCAATGCAACTAATTTGGGGATTTTAGGACCTATAATGGATTTATGAATTTATTTAGATAAGAACTCACCTCCTTGAAAATAGGGCTCTTCCTAAGAAAAGACAACCCTAGATTTGGGAGGGGTTTTATATGGTGGGAATCCCTAGGTAGAGGGGTGTGGCTGGCCACTAAGGCTTAGGGTTAATTGGTTGGGGTAAATTAGTCATTCTAAAGTCTCTAATCACACTAACCTTATCCATAATAATTAGTCTAACCTCTAACTAAAATATTTCTATCATGTGGACTAAATTTAATATCATGTGGGCCTGCCTAACTAGTGTGTGGGTCACACTAGAGTCAAACTACCCCCGGGTCCCCGTTTCAAGTCGGATTGAGTTGAAATTCGAACCCGACTCAAATAACCCCAAAACAATATCATAAATAATAAAATGATATCAAAATATTCAAAGAGGTCAAATGCAAAAATATCTTAGGCCAAAAATGACATTAAAATATCATAATCACATGGTTAGGCTCTAGGTCAAACAGTCTCTAGGGTTTCACTAGCAAAACGTCAAAACCACAAGTCATGAATTTAAATAGTTTAAAATAATTTAAAAATCACTAAAAATCATAATATGAAATAAATATCATTAAATAATAATTATAATTATAAAATTTCAAAATTACCCTCTTCTGGAAAACTGGGTATTACAATCCTACCCACCTTAGAAAAATTTCGTCCTCGAAATTAAGATGATCGCACCCTTTTCTAGGCCAACATAGACAAGGGTCAATCACTAGTCAATTTCCTCAACATCCTAGTACTTGGTCATCAGCTGGTCAACTTCTTAGGACTTTTACCTATGCTAGCTACCTAGTGTTGGCAACTAGGGATTAGCAAAAAAACTCTATAATAGACTAGCTCTTAACTTCCAAATCCTATCAAGTCACCCATAACTAATTACCCACAAGCTAAGCACACCAATCCCAAATACCACATATATATATATGCTCAAGAACAACAACCCATCATATATCCTAAGTATATCATCTATATATATAGACCTCTTAGTCCTAGGTGAAACTACAACTATGCTCAAGGGCAGGCTCTGGTTACTGGGTGCCTTACTGGAAGGGTAAAGGAAAACAATAAATAATCATCAAGGTTGTATGGCATACTAACATCCTATACGTAACTGGTTGGTATCATAATAACAGAGAATTATCTGCAATGGTTACTATTCTAGCACCAATGCTAACTATCACCTCTAGGGTATAGACACTCTACAAGTCACCATATCTATATATGAAGGAACTACCTATCTACAATCTAAATATCCCTACTCCTAAGTCATTTATAACAACAAAAAGGGTATGATGTTTTAAACCTTCTCAAGATACAATCTGCTAATCATATGCGTCTGTCCAAAATCATGTTGTCCAGAGTCTTCATCATGCTAGTGAGCAAGGCTACGATAATCACAGAGTCCTTGACTAAGGTACGTACCTCTAGGTTCATGGTATTTAAAATTTTTGTATAGTCGCATGCGACGGCGAAAACCTTAAATTCCCATACCAAGAAATACATCTGAAATCTGACTACATGTCCTCACTATGCCAACTAACACAACTATCGAAGATCCTAGATCCCATGATTTAGGTGACCTAGCCCATACGATTCTGAAGAAAAACATCATAACAAAACGACATGACAAGCTTAATAAATCAGCAAGGAACAGATGAATCGGATTTCAAGGTAGTTATAAAAGACAATTCCGGGAATGGAATTGAGAAGAACGGAACTTGCAGCAAGATCTCCAATGGTCTGTGCATCCTTGACTGTCCTGACGATAGCTCGGCCTGCTGGTTTCCCCTGGTCTGCTGCTGATGCTGCATGAATCACCGCTGCTGAGAGAAATCAGAAATGACGGGAGAAAATCTCTGTACAGATAGAGGTGCACTCCAATGTAGCAGATACGCCAACCTGAGTCGGCACAACAGGAGATGCGGTCTCGAGGCCCTGATGAACAGACGAGAGGTGGTCAGCCTCTCGATAGTATCCCCCGAACCGAAGTGATGAGATCCTGTCTTCATAACCATCATGAAAACAGATCAAAATAAGGAGCAATTTCTGAGAATGAAGCAAAAATTCAAAGGAGGACAGTTTATATTCAAGGGAAGTCAATAAGCAACAATTTTAGACAAAGGAATCTGATTAAGAGTTTTTCCTAATGTGATTGAGTACCTCTAAAAATAATCCTAATCCTGATGCAGGCTGTAGTGATACTCTAGTTCGAATACCACTACATAAACTCGACCTGCATGGGCCACCACTAAAACGTGTCACGACCCGCACCCACTGTGAGGGTACGAGAGCGTAACAACGTCCAGCTACGCCACAGTATCGGCGGTAGAACGCTGTTCTAGGTCACGAACTATAATAACATAATATGAATGCTCTCCATAAGGAGGCCAACACAGAGGTACAATTCATGTCACGATGGACTTTATTGTTGGCCTGCCGAAGACACCACGGGAGAGCGACGCCATCTGGGTCATCGTCGATCGACTAACCAAGTCAGCGCACTTTATTGCCATCAAAGTTACTTGGAGCATTGATCGCCTGCGCAGATTTATCTTGATGAGATAATACGGCTGCACGGAGTTCCAGTATCCATCGTCTCTGATCGGGATTCATGGTTCATCGCGTTCTGGAGTAGCCTTCAGTCGGTACTGGGTACCAAGTTGCAGTTCAGCTCAGTTTACCATCCTCAGACCGACGACCAAACGGAGCGCATTAATCAGATTCTCGAAGACATACTACGACTCTGCAATTGACTCAAATCAAGCTGGACGTCCACCTACCGCTGGCAGAATTTGCATACAACAATAGCTTCCAGTCCAGCATCTAAATGACGCCGTATGAAGCTTTGTACGGCCGAAGTGCAGATCGCCCATTTGTTGGAATGAAGTCGGGGAACGGCAGATACTCGGCCCGGAGCTGGTGGAACAGACTGTGGAAAAGGTCAAGCTAATTCGGGAAAGACTGAAGATTGCACAGAGTCGGCAAAAGAGCTACACCGACACCCATCGAAGACCGCTTGAGTTCCGGGTGGGCGATCATGTGTTCCTGAAGGTGTCACCCATGCGAGGAGTTACTCGGTTCGGCGCGAAGGGAAAGCTGAGTCCGAGATTCGTTGGGCCGTTCGAAATACTCGAACGGGTTGCCCCAAGTAGCCTATAAAATTGCCCTACCGCCGGCTTAAGGTGTGCACAATATCTTCCATGTCTCCCTGCGGAAGTACGTGCACGACCTAGCCACGTGGTGATTTTGGCAGCTGGAGCTAAAGTCCGACATATCCTACGTTGAAGAGCCAGTTCAAATCTTAGAACGCAAGGATAAGCTGCTGCGAAATCGGACGATCCCTCTCATTCGCGTACTCTGGAGGAACCATGCGGCAGAAGAGTCGACATGGGAACTCGAGTCAGAGATGAAGGAAAAGTTTCCTTCATTGTTTTTATAGAGGTAGGTTCTGTTCTTAAGTTTCGAGGGCAAACTTTTCTTAGTTGGTTATGGTATGCCCCGTCCCTACATCGTGCCCTGTTGTTCGTCCACGGTGCGCGAGAAAGGAACACTGTCGCTATCGACTCGGTCAGGACCGATAGGTCGGGATCGATCGAATCGATCGAATGGGAACGGTTGAATTAAGATCCATTCCCCGTTATGAATGGCTTCTTCGAACCAAGTCCCATATTCAGCGGGCTGTGCCTCAAGGATTGACTCTGCGGCTGAGTCAGAGAGACCTCCCGTTGCTCTGCTTTTCACGCCGCTTGCGTTGGTTTTGGCTTTATTTCTTAATGCGTTTTCGTGAATGTTTTCGATGGTTTTTATGGCTTACATTCGAACTTCGCATTCGTCGAAATTCCTTGAATAACACAGTGTTCTAATCGGTTGCTTGTGCGATTTCAGGTAATCGCGTAGGCAACGTCTAGCGCGGCCAACCAGTTTCTCGCCTCAAGTAAATACTAAGGTGAGTGGCTTACCCTTCTTCCCTCAACCCTCTTCTCTAATACATTATCAATACTAGACATGTGCTATGCTAGAGGTAATGTAACGACATGAATGATATTTCGATGAACGGTCAACGACGTCCCACGAATACGAACTATACAGATGCTTGTCATATAATATTTCGTGCTTGCAATTATCAATCATATAGAACCGTGCTAAGGAAGGATGAATCGATTAAATGAATGTCGCAACGATACTATAAGATGTGCCTTGAAATAAAATTAACTTAGCACGGTCATGGACAACTTGTCGACAAGGGCGATTGTTTCTTCGGACGGTATTCCGAGGCCACGGGACCGTTCCGGCCTAGGAAGAAATACGGATAGCTATGCCGGATGCATGCCACGGTAGGCAGTGGCTTTCAACGGGGCTCGCTACCTGCACTGAAGGACCTCTGTCTACCAAGCTATATGTCCAGGATGGCTTGTCGTGCCAGTGACCTTCACGAACGCACTCAATTACGTATTATTATTATCAACATGACAGGAAGAACATGGTAAGTTTACGCTACGACGGCGCGCTCTGCCGGGGGTAAGATCTCTCGTCATTATACGGTTGTGCCTTCAAATATAAGTTTGAATTGAGTAGGATGGCTAGCAACTTCATTAAATATTGGCATGCACGCTCACTTTAATTCTTCAACAAATGAGAGCACGGGATTTAAATTGCCACGTACCAGCACAAAGTGTAAAGTGCTGACCCTCGCTCTCAACAGGTACTCGGGACCAGGATAGCGTGCCAAGAACTGAAGGCGACGCTCCTTTCTTTTGAAGCCTTGCTGGTGCGAAGGCTAACTCTGCAACATTTTGAAGACTCCCCCAACCGCATCATGAGTCACAAACTCTCGCCGATCCCAGGTCTTAGAGAGTCGTTTTGATGTTTGTAAAAAGTGATGTAAATGTATGGAATGACTATCTCGATGTCGGTTATAAGCCCGCGAGGCCTCTTTTGTAATCGAGTCTGTAACCTACTTATTATCAATGAAAATGCAAGTTTCCTTTTTCTAAATGAATGTGTTTAATTTCTCTGCGTACTCTTACATATGCTGTTGTTTCGGATAACCTTGTGAACCGCCTTGTGCAAGCGCAACTTAGGCTTGCACGGCATCACGCCCTAGGGGACGACTATCGATTTTACCGAATCGGGGCGTGACAGTATAACCCATTATACCTTTTGTTATTTGTTTCAGGCAATTGGAATCCTTCTGGAATTTTCATATAAATATCATTATCCAATGATCCATATAAATATGCGGTAACAACATCCATAAGCCGCATATTAAGTTTTTATGTGACTGTTAAACTGATCAAGTATCGTAATGTGATCGTGTCGATCACAGGAGAATATGTTTCATCATAATCGATTCCAGGTCTCTATGAAAAACCTTCTGCAACAAGTCGTGCCTTGTATCTCACAATTTTGTTTTTCTAGTTGCACTTTCGTATAAACACCCATTTGTATCCAATAGGTTTCATACCTTCAGGAGTTTGAAGTTTGAACTACTGGTCCAAATACTTTGCGATTTTCTAAGGATTTTAATTCATCTTGTATCGCATCTTTCCATTTTGGCCAATCATTTCTATGTCGACATTGTTCAATTGATTTTGGTTCAGGATCCTCATTTACTATCTCAAGTTTGTGACACCATAAGCAAAAATATTGTCTATAGTAATTTTCTTTCTATCCCAGCTTTCTCTTGTGCTCAAATAATTTAAAGAGATTTCTTCTGAAATTTTTTCATCGTCGTGTGTCTCTTTAGGAGCTACCTTAAACTGACATTCAAAATTTCTATAGTGCTTTCGTGTTTTGAAACTATTTTTTCTTCAGGAGTAACTACTTGTACCCGTTTCTTTCGTAGATTTTTATCTTTAGCACCAATAGGACGTCCACGTTTCATGCATGGTTTTAGTGTGCCATTATGTTGTCCTTCAGGAATATCAATCCGTGCTGGTGTATTTATTGCCGGTATATGAGATTTTGTCACCTTTTTAATATCAGTGAATGCATCTGACAACTGATTTGCATATTTTGCAAATGAATGATCATTTTCACTTCTTGCTCACATCTATTTGTGCGTGGATCAATAAAAGATGGTACATTCCATGTAATTTTACATCGTTCTACAGGAAGTGGCATTTTATCTCCCCCTAACGGAAAAACTGATTCATCAAAATGGCAATCAGCAAACCTTGCCTTAAATAAATACGCCCGTCAGGGCTCAATGTATTTTATTATAGATGGAGAATCAAAACCAACATAAATTCCAAGACGTCTTTGTGGTCTCATCTTTGTTCGTTTATGTGGAGAAATAGGGACGTAAACAGCACAACCAAAAACTTTTAAGTATGAAATATCAGGCTGCTGGCCAGAAACAAGTTCCAATGGTGAATAATGATGAAATGAACTTGGTTGAATACGGACCAATGCAGCTGCATGTAATATTGTATGTCCCCAAACAGAAGTGGGTAAACTTGATCTTAGAATTAAAGGTCTGGCCAATCAATTGCAACCTTTAATAAAAGACTCTGCATGTCCATTTTGAGTATGCCCATGTGCAACTGAATGTTCGACATTAATGCCAATTGACATGCAATAATCATCAAATGCTGGGAGATGTATATACACCGGCATTGTCAAGACGGATAGTCTTGATGGAATAATCAGGGAATTAAGCCCTTAATCTTATCATCTGAGCAAGAAGTTTGGCAAAAAGCAACCGTTCGTGTTGACAGTAGACTTACATGTGACCGTCTAGATGATGTATCTATCTAGACCATAAAGTAATGAAATGTTCCACAAGGTGGGTCAATAGGTCCACAAATATCCCCTTGTATTCTTTGTAAAAACATAGAGGACTCAAGATTAACTTTCATCGAAAAATGGTCTTACAATTAATTTCCCTTGTGAGCATGCAACACACACAATCACGAGATAAAAGAATTTTCTGGTTCTATAGAGGATTCCCATGTGAGTTTCTAATTATTCGATGCATCATACTTGATCCAAGATGGCCAAGTCGATCATGCCAAAGCATAAAAAGTTTTGGATCATTGAACTTATGGTTTATCACAGTGTTAGATTCTATGGCACTTATGTTTGCATATTACAATCTTGACGAGGAAAACTGAGAGTTTTCCTTTCACATACTTCTGGCATAAATCATTGGATGTAATACGTAGATATTCTATATTCCCCTCATTCATAGTCTCGATATGGAAACCATTTAAACGTATATCTTTGAAACTCAGCAAATTTCTTTTTGACTTGCTAGAATATAAGGCCTCTTTCACAAAAATATTTGTTCCACCAGGTAATATAATATTCGCTCTTCCGGAGCCCTCAATCAGTTTTGTAGTACCGAAAATTGTACTGACATTTGCTTTTGCCAATTTTAAGTTCAAAAAATATTTTCGATCTCAAAGAATTGTGCGTTGATCCACTGTCAAACAGACATATATCTCCACCGTTGGAGTTGTTCATTGCATCTATATTTTTCATATTTCTATAAAAAAATAAAGTAAGAAACATTATGAAACTTTATTTATTAATTCGATATTATAATGACCAAGACTTAGAAACATGAGAATATAAGCATTGAACTAAAATAAAACTTAGGAAAGTAAAGTTCAAATAGTCTAAATCCCAACACAATCATTTTAGTTCTTTTCATTGCCATCATTAGCATCATCACCCCAAAACTTTATCCCATTGATTCTTTCGTTTGGCTCGTTTAAGAAATCATCAACATCCAGATGAGTAAAATTCCATTGGATCATTTTCATCTTCAACAATTTTACTAAAATCTACAAGATTGATTTCTTTCTCTTTTCCTTTACCCTTGATAGATGCCTCGTAAAGGTCAATTAATTGCTTTGGTGTACGACAGGTACGAGACCAATGCCCTTTTGCTCCACACCTATAGCAAGCCTCTTCATAATTCTTCGAAGAATCTATTTTCACACCCTTTCCTTTATCATGTTCTCCGCCATTGTTGTTCCACTTCAAGTGGTATGGCCCAACCTTCCTTTTGAAGGCATGATAGTTTGGACCCACCATGATCTCGAGTTTTATCATGACTATAACTACGAACATGACCACGACCACGACCGCAACCATGACCGCGACCGCGATCACGTCCTTTTCTATAGTTATTTGCATTCGCTTCAGGGAATGACTGTGATCCAGTAGGATAGAAGTTATGATTTTTTATTAAGAGCTCATTATTTTGTTCAGCAACAAGTAGGCATGAGATCAATTGAGAATATTTTGTAAACATTTTTCACGGTACTGCTGCAGGAGTATGTTTGTGGCATGAAAAGTAGTGTATATTTTTTTCAACATATCTTCTTCAGTAACATTATTTCCGCACAATCTCATTTGAGACACAATTCTAAACATTGTAGAGTTATATTCATTTACCATTTTGAAATCTTGCAACCTCAGGTGCATCTAATCATAACGAGCCTTTGGGAGTATCACACTCTTTTGATGATCATAACGTTCCTTCAAGTTTTTCCATAAAAAAGCTGGGTCTTTTACTCCAAGATATTCGGATTTCAACCCTTCATGTAGGTGATGTCGAATGAAAATCATTGCCTTTGCTTTGTCTTGTTCGATTGCCTCATTTTTCTTTTTGATAGCATATGCAAGGTTCTTTGCACTCAAATGGATTTCAGCCTCAAAAACCCAAGTCAAATAATTTCTTTCGGAAATATTAAGAGCAGCGAACTCAAGCTTGGTAATTTTTGCCATATGTCTGAAAAAGAAGTATTATTTTAGAATATAATACATATACTCAAATCTACAAGTTTGAGTTTTATCAATTAGGCTTCAAGCCTAACATTTTTTATTTTGGCTTCAAGCCTTATATACAATATAAGATTTGGAGATGAAACTTCAGGTTCATCTAAATACAAAGCTCTAATATATTTAACATAAATTCACAAAGTTTTGGAGTCAATAAAATTATCCAACTATCAATAAATCTTTTATGAGTTTGAAATAAGTAATACAAAAGTCTGTATAACAAAGGGCACGTATTTAAGAAACAGAAGAGTGATAACTAACAAGTACAGTGAATTGGCGCAGACTAATAAAGCAAGCAAATGATAAAATATTGAGCATCAGAAACTATTGATCCAATTGTAACAAAGTAATGAAGCAAATAGTAAATGAGACTGAAAATGGTTAGAGAGTTGTCAGAATTGATTCTATGATGTTAATGTAGACAATATAGACGATTCAAATGTATTGAGAAGTATAAGAACTTTAAAACAAGATGAATTGATGAATAATTTTGATCAAGCATAAAACTTATAAAGGGTCAAAGAAAAACATTGCAACTAAAAAAAATTAAAAAAATGACGGAAGTTGGACTTACAATTTCCTTGAACAAATTCGTGCTGATAACGTGTTATATTATAGAGAAGAACAAGATAGAAAATGTAGGAAAGTAATCTTTCTTCATGTACATAATACTCAACTAGAATGGTCATTTATAGACTTACAATGGAATGTCAAATGTCATAGGTTACATTAGTTATGAAACCAAGGGCCATAAGAGTAAGAAAAGAAACACCTTTTTCTTCCAATTCCTATATTGTTTTTCTTCACTTTACAACACGTTATCAGCACGAAGCAACCATTATTCGTTTAGGGAGACTCATCGATATCAAGGTATAAATTAAACATCCGGTAAAAAAAAAATTCTAATTCGGTTGATAAAGGTGGTTGTTCATGATTTGTGCTCTTGATCCTACACATGCATTAGTTTCTTATGGCATAAAGATATTGTGATTTTTCTGTTGTATGTCACTACTGTTATATGATGTATCAATGGTCATTTCTTGGTACTTTGACAAAGATGGACATTTTTTAGTGGTGCCTAAATAATGGATATTATGGTACGAATATGTGTATACATAATTTATATGATGTTTATGTGGATGGGTAGTCAATGTTCCTAATATTGTCTGTCTCCATGTATTTACATTAACTGATTTTGAGTTATCAATTTAGGTCTTATTGGATTTTGTAGACTTATTTTAAAAAAAAACTTGGTACACAGCATATTGTAGATCTATCTTGGTCACTCATTGTCCCCTTCATTTTATTTCCTTTTTAGATTTTGATTTTTGCTAATTTTGCCCTCTGCTTCACTGTGCTATGACTGAAAATCAAACTCTGTTAATGGTACATGTGTATAAATCCGAACTCGGACTAGTTATGTTTAATTCCTTTTGCTACTATCTTTGTTAAGGTTGTTTACTGCTTAACATTTTTTTTATAACGACCATAAAGCAATCACCTATTTTACAAACATTGATTTATTTAAGTACTTGGCTTTGTTATTGTATCATTTAACAAAATTCATCATATACTTTATCGTGATGTTTGATATTTTGATTTTTTGTTGTGGTATAGATTTGCATTTATATTTTGTTGGTTCTCTTAAAGAATAATCTTGCATAAACAATCTTTTGCCAATAATAAATAATGTTTTTCTTGTCACGAGAAATTATTGTGTTATAGTTTGACAATATTTTTGATGAACCTGAAGTTTCATGAAGAAAATTTGAAAGAAAATGTTCAGCTCGAAACATAGATTGAATATAAGGCTTGAAGCCAAAATTGAATATGTTAGGCTTGAAGCTTAATTGATAAAACTCAAACTTATAGATTTGAGTATGTGTATTATATTCTAAAATAATATTTCTTTTTCAGACATATGGCAAACAACACCAAGTTTGAATTCGCTGCTCTTGATATTTTTGAAAGTAATTATTTGACTTGGGTTCTTGAGGCTGAAATTCATTTGAGTACAAAGAATCTTGCACATGCCATCAAAGAGAAGAATGAGGCAAGCAAACAAGATAAAGCAAAGGCAATGATTTTCATTCAACATCACCTCCATGAAGGGCTGAAATTTGAATATCTTGGAGTAAAAGACCTAGCTGTTTTATGGAAAAACTTGAAGGAACGTTATTGTAGTGCCCCGTCCCGCAAAGTCAATCGGAGGAGTCGAAACGCCGACGGCGTTCGGACTTGGCCTTACAACGGTGACTCGAAGACATCGCTCAGGTGGGGTAGTTTCGGTGAACTTGCCTCATCTCAGCCTTCACTTAATAATTCATGTGTTTTCAACTTGCACAAGTAGGCTTAATAATAAAAGGGACGAATCCACATAGCTAAAGGGAATTATCCCGACGGATCGAATCGAGTTTAGAACATAAAAAACGTCCCACGGTCGGATTAGAGTTGGTGCACGGTGTGCTTTAAAAACGACACACGATCCTTCGTCCCGCGGCTTGGGAGAGGGAAAAGTTGGTATTCGACACAAATGATGAGTTAGCCTTAGTCATAGGCGTCGTCCGCATAAATGTTCGATAAATTATGCATGTTTCCTCTGCGCAAGGCTTGGCATAGCCTTGGCTCGTCCCTCGGGTTAAGTTGTAGGCTTGTGTAAGTTAGGCAAAGTTATGCCGGTCGACCTAAGTCATTCCAAGTGCCGTCCCGCTCTTTCTGCGGTTGTCAAGTTAAATAGTCCCACGATCTCAAGGGCCGTCATATAACGTATGATTTGGGTGATAGCGTCGCGTAGGACGTAAGTCAGTTAAAGGCACGAGCCACGGTTGGTACGATATAAAGTTAGCCACGGACTATGGCACTTCGGGAACACTTTTGTTCAAGTTAAGTTGGAAGGCTATGTAGTAGTCATTCCCTCGAGTTCAAAGAAGTTCGAGGCGGTCCCTCGGTTGGGAGTCTCGCGTTCCTATCCGCATTAAGATGTTCGAGGCGGTCCCTCGGTTTGGAGTCTCGCGTTCCTATCCATGTTAAGGAGTATGAGACGGTCCCTCGGTTGGGAGTCTCTCGGTCCTAATGCACGTTATGCAAAGTATGGTTCAGAGCACGAGTTGCTAAGTATAGTTCCAGTCGTACCAACAAGTAGGCCATGCATTTACGTGAGTCTAGATGTCTCGTAGGTGTGTGGTCATTGGACACCTTGTCGACAAGGATTTCTGCCTAGACTGGTTATACGCCGGGGCACCGGGCCCAGTCATCCTAGGGGTAGACGTTATAGCAGCGCATGCTTTTATTGCGTGGGTAGTCGGGGGCTTTCAACGGGGCTCGCTACCTGCGCTGAAGGACCCGCCGCCTACCCGAGCTATGTCCGTGATGGCTTGTCATGCCAGTGGCCTTTCATATAGATAATTGGCGTGCTATACGGCGAATCCGCATGCACGGTGTCGATCGTAACAAACGAAGCATAAGCACGGTATGCGATGTGTTGTGAAATATGTGCTCGGTTGCACCCAAAGTGTTATAAAGCCTACGATTCGGCTATACGTAAAGATACGTGCTTCGTCACGAGATATGGCATCGTGATTGAGTTCTCAATACCGTTTCCACAAGTTGGGTTATACGTTGTGAGTTAAGTCGAGAAGGGCCGTAGGGCAAGTTTGGTTAAGTCATGTTAAGTTTCTGGGCACGACCTCGAGATGTGAGGCATGGCCGCATCGTCGTAACACGAGTATAGGCAAGACTAAGCGAGGAGGCACTGCCTCGGTGATACTAAGCTCGAATCGAGTTCACCGCACGGCCGAGTCGTTACGTCCCAGAGTATGGCACGAAAGGCAAGCACGAGGCGATAAGTTGACGTTATTGACATGGGAAGGTCTAGCGGTAAAGTATGAGTACGTTATTAGTGCAAAGGCACGGTGGCGGTCTAGAGACATAAAATAGACCATGGCGTCGGTCCTAAAAATCGATCCTAAGGAAAGATTAGAAAGACAATCATAAAAGGGACTTGTATTGCACAAAGTAAAATAAACGTGTCAGTTTTGTATGGGTGGGCGAGGAGCTCACTCCACCAGTACAGTTGAGTACTGACACCCACATAGTTTCTATGTGCAGGTACAGGTAGAAGCTCGTGGTGCGGGACTCGCTTGGATGCATCGAGGCACGAAGTTCCTTGGCGATTCAAAGCGTGTGGCCGCGTGAAGACTAGACTTATACGGGACAAAATGTATGGACATCGCCTTCCGAAGCTTCCGCTGGCACAAGCATTGTAATCGACAGATGAGAGAGAGCAGAGTGATTTGTAATGTGAGATGAGTGAATTTGAGTGATTATAATCTCGGTCTTGTGCCCCCAATGTAACCGTTGTTTCGATATCAATAAAGCGCTTATTTTGAATAACTTGTATTTTGTTCTAAATTTTGCTGCGTGTTCAATGTCTCTGCTCGAGACTTCTGGGCGACGTCCCCGTCGCCGCTGCTGTAATCGGCCGTTATGGAACCCGCCTTGCACGAGCGCAATCTAGGATCGTGCGGCATCACGTCTTAGCGAGGACGATCGCTCCTACGGGAGCGGGGCATGACATAATGGTATCAGAGCACGGCTTTACGTCTTTGGACTATCGATTGAATTCTTTAACTCTGATGTTTTCGCGGACTCTGAATGTTGCTTCTGCAAAGTTGATATCGTTGGTGCGCTCTCTCTCGATTGTCCCACGGGATATCCATACAATAAGTCTAATATTTTCAAAATCTCGTATAAGCGTTCCATCGAACGCATCGGTAGGCCATCGCCGGATACGTTGGTAGGCCTTTGGGCCGAACGGTGCCGACCTTGAGGTGATAGAAGACACGTGCTAAAAGTTAGCAAACGCGTTGCGTGCTTGAACGACCTTACGCTAACAATAGTGAACGAGCACACGAGACCGAAGTATAGTTCGAACGGGATGGTTATGCACACAGCCTTTGGCTAAGTTGTGCCGATTATCGTGCACCTCGACCTTTTGGTGCAAACGAGTCACGAGCAATATTAAGTATCGCTCGGTCGGGATCGGGGATACACTAAGTGTGTATATCGATAGAAGCGCTATTGGACTAACGCTTAGGCGTACACGGAAGATTATTTTGGATTTTAAGGAATAGTACGAACGACTTAGTGCGTCGATGCGACGTGAACGATTATGCCAGGGATTCGTCGAACGAATCCGAAACATGTCTTAGCGAATAACGCGAACGTGATTTGGACTAGATTGGATGACTCGAATCTCGAGTGGTGTATGGTCCATCTGGGAAATCATTCAAACGAAAGATTGAGGATTGTACGAGTATGAAACGCGAAAACGATTGAGTAGGTGAAATCGAATCGAGAAAATTAATACGGATCGTATACGAAAAGTTAACACGACGGGTAGGTAGCATGCATGAAGTGTTAGATTTTAAAGTTACGCGAATGACTCTGAGGATTGGAATGGATATCGTTCGATGATTGAGTTAGCAAGGAATATTACGAATCGAGGAAATACGTTGGTCGATGACTTAAGATAGACAGATGAACGATATGTGAATTTAGGTTTGTCGAAATTGATGTTGTGAACGATTCGAGGGGTAATGATCAAAATTGAACTTGGATTGATTCGAGGGGATTATCCAGTCAGACGATAGCATCATTCGCACGACTCAAAATTCGTTGCAAAGGAAGATCGTCAGGTTACGCATATCATCGATGGTATTGAGGCGTATCAAAGATCGATATACGATAACTCGGGGGTACTCTGATACGGTGAACGACGATCGTACAAGTGTTATCGTTCTGATGGATGTCATACTTAGGATTTTGATTGAGAAGAATGTTGTATAAAAGTGATCTTGTTTTGATGGTTGCGTTGATAACCACAATGTCGACGGTCTTGTCTTGTGCGAGCACAACTCTAGCCTCGCACATACGTTGCGTCGGATTTGGGGCGATCGTTTCGCGTGAGCGCTGACATGGTGATTCATGTCGCGGGAATGATCGAACTCGAAAAAATTAGGACGCGGCAACTTTGATTGTCCCGACTTGTCGGTTTGATGCGAAGGCAAATTCGAGGTTGTTAGGACTTGCGATTATATTCGAATAAAACTTGAGGATTGTGTAGGTCCAATACGCGCATCGGGAATAAAATAGTCTAGACACAAAACAAGAGTTACGTCCCGATGAGGATGATTATCCCGCGAAAGCGTTGCATGGTGATTCATGAACCACCGTAGATAATTTGACTCGCATGAGATCGGGGCGCAATGCATTGTTAAGTCAGACGACCTTGTGATCGATTACGTGAATTGGAATAGATGATTTCGGAAACGTGAAATATGAATTACGGTTTAGAGATAAAGTGTGTCATAGAGTGCTTGATTTGAGAATAAACGATAGACGAACTAATGTTGAACGTGTTCGAAGAGATAAACTATACGAAATGGCTTGATGAACGAACGATATTGATATGACGTAAAAATTGGTTGAAACGTGAGTTATCGTAGGATGGCTTTACCGAACGACTCGTACCCTGTGCGTCGAATATTGGGATGTGTGTAGGAAATCGATGCTCGATGTTTAGAAATCAGAGTGATGCGAGCTTGGGTAGAAAACCTCGTACCATCGATTTGGTTCGACCTTAGAAAGGGGTCAGTGTTGATATCGTTGTTTGGGAACTATGATTCCAGTGCTGACGAAAGACATAGCCTAGCGGTTCGGAAGACATCCGAGTATGAAACGATAGGAAATAGTAGAGGCACCACTCATGAGGCTCGGTTGACATGCACGTATATCAGGGACGCCCGAATATGTGTACGATCCGACTCGAGTGGTGATGGCGAATTCTCTATCACGAGACTTGGCTGAAATACATGTATTTTGGGGATGCCTAGAATATGTGTACGATCCAACTAAGTGATACGTTGAATCAAGTGAGACTTGAGGAACGGGAAAGTGTTGAGGATTTTGAGATCGTGAGTTTCAAAGAAATGTTGATGATCATTGAATTGAGACGAGTTTGAATGTTGGTAGATCGGTTGGTGTGTCTTACGACTAAGTTAGCGATAAGTACGAGCGTGGCTCGGAATCGAAGAAACGCGTAGGCGGAGTGTGTACGATTAAGTCTTGGCCATAAAAATGGTAGGATGGTTTGCCTTCAGGAAAGTCTCGAGGACGAGACTTGTTCTGAGTGGTGTATGTTGTAGTGCCCCATCCCGCAAAGTCAATCGGAGGAGTCGAAACACCGATGGCGTTCGGACTTGGCCTTACAACGGTGACTCGAAGATATCGCTCAGGTGGGGTAGTTTCGGTGAACTTGCCTCATCTCAGCCTTCACTTAATAATTCGTGTGTTTTTAACTTGTACAAGTAGGCTTAATAATAAAAGAGACGAATCCACATAGCTAAAGGGAATTATCCCGACGGATCGAATCGAGTTTAGAATATGGAAAATGTCCCACGGTCGGATTAGAGTTGGTGCACGGTGTGCTTTGAAAACGACACACGATCCTTCGTCCCGCGGCTTGGGAGAGGGAAAAGTTGGTATTCGACACAAACGATGAGTTAGCCTAAGTCATAGGCGTCGCCCGCGTAAATGTTCGATAAAGCATACATGTTTCCTCTGCGCAAGGCTTGGCATAGCCCTGGCTCGTCCCTCGGGTTAAGTTGTAGGCTTGTGTAAGTTAGGCAAAGTTATGCCGATCGACCTAAGTCATTCCAAGTGCCGTCCCGCTCTTTCTGCGGTTGTCAAGTTAAATAGTCCCACGATCTCAAGGGCCGTCATATATATGATTTGGGTGATAGCGTCGCGTAGGACGTAAATCAGTTAAAGGCACGAGCCACGGTTGGCACAATATAAAGTTAGCCACGGACTATGGCACTTCGGGAACACTTTTGTTCAAGTTAAGTTGGAAGGCTATGTAGTAGTCATTCCCTCGAGTTCAAAGAAGTTCGAGGCGGTCCCTCGGTTGGAAGTCTCGCGTTCCTATCCACGTTAAGATGTTCGAGGCGGTCCCTCGGTTGGGAGTCTCGCGTTCCTATCCACGTTAAGGAGTATGAGACGGTCCCTCGGTTGGGAGTCTCTCGGTCCCAATGTACGTTATGCAAAGTGTGGTTTAGAGCACGAGTTGCTAAGTATAGTTCCAGTCGTACCAACAAGTAGGCCATGCATTTACGTGAGTCTAGATGTCTCGTAGGTGCGTGGTCATTGGATACCTTGTCGACAAGGATTTCTGCCTAGACTGGTTATACGCCGGGGCACCGGGCCCAGTCATCCTAGGGGGTAGACGTTATAGCAGCGCATGTTTTTATTGCGTGGGTAGTCGGGGGCTTTCAACGGGGCTCGCTACCTGTGCTGAAGGACCCGCCGCCTACCCGAGCTATGTCCGTGATGGCTTGTCATGCCAGTGGCCTTTTATATAGATAATTGGCGTGCTATGCGGCGAATCCGCATGCACAGTGTCGATCGTAACAAACGAAGCATAAGCACGGTATGCGATTTGTTGTGAAATGTGTGCTCGGTTGCACCCAAAGTGTTATAAAGTCTACGATTCGGCTATACATAAAGACACGTGCTTCGGCATGAGATACGGCGTCGTGATTGAGTTCTCAACACCGTTTTCATAAGTTGGGTTATACGTTGTGAGTTAAGTCGAGAAGGGCCGTAGGGCAAGTTTGGTTAAGTCATGTTAAGTTTCTGGGCACGACCTCGAGATGTGAGGCATGGTCGCGTCGTCGCAACACGAGTATAGGCAAGACTAAGCGAGGAGGCACTGCCTCGGTGATACTAAGCTCGAATCGAGTTCACCGTACGGCCGAGTCGTTACGTCCCAGAGTATGGCACGAAAGGCAAGCACGAGGCGATAAATTGACGTTATTGACACGGGAAGGTCTAGCGGTAAAGTATGAGTACGTTATTAGTGCAAAGGCACGGTGGCGGTCTAGAGACATAAAATAGACCATGGCGTCGGTCCTAAAAATCGAACCTAAGGAAAGATTAGAAAGACAATCGTAAAAGGGACTTGTATTGCACAAAGTAAAATAAACGTGTCGGTTTTATATGGGTGGGCTAGGACCTCACTCCACCAGTACAGTTGAGTACTGACACCCACATAGTTTCTATATGCAGGTACAGGTAGAAGCTCGTGGTGCGGGGCTCGCTTGGATGCGTTGAGGCACGAAGTTCCTTGGCGATTCGAAGCGTGTGGCCGCGTGAAGACTAGACTTATACGGGACATAATGTATGGACATCGTCTTCCGAAGCTTCCGTTGGCTCAAGCATTATAATCGAGAGATGAGAGAGAGCAGAGTGATTTGTAATATGAGACGAGTAAATTTGAGTGATTGTAATCTCGGTCTTGTGTCCCCAATGTAACCGTTGTTTCGATATCAATAAAGAGCTTCTTTGAATAACTTGTGTTTTGTTCTAAATTTTGCTGCGTGTTCAATGTCTCTGCTCGGGACTTCTGGGCGACGACCCGTCGCCGCCGCTGTAATCGGCCGTTATGGAACCCGCCTTACACGAGCACAATCTAGGCTCGTGCGGCATCACGCCCTTAGCGAGGACGATCGCTCCTACGGGAGCGGGACGTGACAGTTATGATCATCAAAAGAGTGTGATACTCCCAAAGGCACGTTATGATTGGATGCACCTGAGATTGCAATATTTTTAAAACGGTAAACGAATATAACTCTGCAATGTTTAGAGTTCTGGTTGCTTCGACTTGCGTAAAGTAGGATTTTGGGAGAGGGAGAGGGAGAGTTCTTTTTTTTTTCTTTTGGTGGAGAGAGAGTGTAGAATGGGTTATGGGAAGGAATGAAGGGTTTGGGGGGATGGGTTGCCCCTAGCAAAATGTGGGTGCCCCCTAGCAAAATCTCCACCTCCTTGGGCTGCCCCCAAGTAAGGGTTGTCCCTAGCAAAAATGGTGGTTGCCCTTAGAAAAAACCTTATTTTAAGACTACTTCACATTTATTCGTGTTTTAGGGATAAAATTATGGTAAATTAGTGACATGCTCTTTCGTGTAACCTATAAATGAACATAAGCACCTATTGTCATAAAAGTTTTGGCACTATACATTTCAGAAATTTGAACTTTTGTACTAGAAAATTTTAAAACTTTTCACAAGTTAGGGGATGGCCCCCGAGCCCATAATGTAGCTTCCTCTCTAATGGACTGTATTAATTGCAATTCCCAAAAAAAAAATGGTAAAGAAAAAATAAAAATAGCATGGGTTAGGTTAGATAGAGATTTGCAAAAGTAGGGGCACCGAAGTAGTAGAATGAATCGAATATTACAGCTTGGGATAACCGAGCGTACGATCGCTGGTTTTGCGCTCCCGGAAACTTGTTCGTCCTCTC